>JARHVA010001330.1:2760000-2945000 GCA_037957365.1 Torreya grandis
GTCTAGCTAAAAGTGGCTTTTCCCTTCATCATATTGACAATATGGTGAGTCTTCTTTGTGAATTCAGGAATGAACCTTCACAAAAAATTCACATTTCCAAATAAAGAGTGGACTATGGTCTTACTGGTAGGAAGAGCAAGATCTTGGATGGATTTGACTCTTTTTGGGTTGATCTTTATGCCTTCTTGAGACACAGTATGACCGAGAAGTTTACCTTTTGTAACCCCAAAAATTGACTTCTTGGGATTAAGATAAATACCATTTTGTTGACATCTTTTCAGAACTTGTTGTAGATGATGCACATGATCAAGATGATGCTTAAAAAAGACTGTCAAGTCATCAAGGTATACCATAATAAATTTCCCCATTTCATTTCTAAAAGCAAGATCTATCATTTTTTAGAAGGTGGCACCAGCATTGATCAAGCCAAAAGGCATTCTACGATACACAAAGGTTCCCCAAGGTGTTGTGAAATTGGTCTTATGTTGGTTTGCTTTACCAACTTTCACTTGATTATATCCCAAAAAACCTTCTAGCATTGATAACATCTCCGTGCTAGTCACTTTCTATAGTAGCTGATCCATGATGGGTAGGGGATAGTTGTCCTTTAAAGATGACTGATTTAGATTTTTGAAATTAATACACAGGAAAATTTCTCCATTCTTCCTTCTCACATGGACTATTTTCGCAATCTAGGTGGAATGATGGATTGAGAAAATAATTCTTGCATTCAACATTTTCTATATTTCAAAAAGAATAGTGCCTAATATCCTGGGGTTGTACTACCTTTGTTTCTACTTATGAGGCAATGACCCAATATTAAGAGGAATTTTATGTTGGATTTCTTCAAGTCTAAGAGATTTTAGATCATCCTAAGAGTATGCCAAAACATCAATGTAATGGTGAAGCAGTGTGATAAAATTGAGTTTTTCATTAGGGGTACAACAATTCCAGATGTTGACCATCTTGGGATGATCTTCTGTACTCAAATTTATTTGATCAAAATCTTTGGAGGATTTTGAATCCATTTGTTGTTCCTTGATAAACCTATCATGCTTGTCAAAAATCTCCTCAAGAGAAATTAATCCTTTAGAAATTTTATTCCCTTTGAGCTGAAGGAACTCTTTATCAGCTTTTGAATTTATTTTTGGAGCTATTTTTTGTGGTGGAGATTCACTGCCTTCAAAATGAAGCTTTTCAAAGCTATCCATTTATTCCATAAAAGCAATTATTTGGTTGTCACTATTAAATACCTACCAATGGTTAGCATTATCAGGTACACTTAGTCAAAATACTAACTCGATAGTATACCTATCTTCTTTGAAATCTTGGTGAGGGACTAAGAGAGTTATAGAGACGGCCATAGAATCTGCTTGACTATTGAATTCTTTAAGCACGATATAAATACTAAAATCATCAAAGCTTTCAATGTAGTCCCACATTAGATTATGATAATGTCACAATCTCTTATTCTTGATTTGATACAAGTTCCTCACTTGACAAACCACTAGTTTAGCATCTCCTTTGGCATGAAGAAGTTTAACACCTTTATCTTGAGTAGCCTTTAATCTGAGTAGCAACGATTCATATTCAACAGTGTTTTTAGTGTTGCTAAACTACAACTTATATGAATATATAAATAAATCTCCTTGAAGAGATGTTAAAACAACTCCAGCTCCAAAACCAGTAGAAGAATTACTGCCATTGAATTCTAAAATCTAGACATCATTAGAATCTGATCTTCTTTCTAATTTTTCTTCATTAGGAAGGGAAGATCATTTTTCATGTGTATTATGCCCTACCAATTCTTCTGATGTCTTATCTAAATTTTTTGGATTTTCACCTATGGAACTTTCATTTGCTAAAATAAGAACATCTTCAATAGATAGAAAGTAATTACCCATTCCTAAAGACTCAAACAAAATTTGAGCTTTAGGGGCTGATGTTTGGGTGATAATGTACTTCAATTCCTTCTCAAAAAGCAACCTTTGCATGACACCCTTGATAGGGATCCTCACCTTAGATAGGTTTATGCTCAATTCTCCACCAACATCCTTGTAATTATTTTTCTCAAGAAGATTGTCATAGGAGGCTGGAATGTCAGCCACCAGGACTATCATTTTAATTCTTTTATCTAGGAATGCCACAAATGCAAATTAGGCATCCTTGATTTATCCCAGTAGAGGAACTTTTTTTTTTCCATGGAGAAACATCTCCCAAAGGTCTTATTCAATGTGAGACCAAGAGATTCTACCACCTTGAAGGGCATGACATTATCAAAAGCTCCTAAGTCTATAATCCAATTATTTAGCTGATGACCATTTATCAGCAGGAAAACATAAAATAGTTCTATCTTTCTAGGGGCAGTTGGAAGAGTGATGACAAGATTGTTTTGGGTGGATGTGTTCTTTGGGGGACTAGGAGTTACTTTCAAAAAAAATTGTCCTGCAGGGACGATTCTATTTTTGACACATTGAAGTAACCTATCCAACTGCTCAAGGTTGGATTGTAAAAATTCCAACTCAGACATTTGAATTTTGGTCTTCTTAGTATGGTCAATTATATCAAATGATTGAAAAGAACTAGGAATAGAGGAAGGAAGTCCATCATTCTAGGTTTTAGTGGGAGTGGGATTGGTCTACAAATTTGAAACAGAAGGTGAAGGAATATTTGAGGTACTTACCTTTTTAGTGATCACTGGGTCCTTTGATTGGAAAGGTAGAGAGTCCCCTCATTTAACAATTAAAATTGTTGGTCAAGATTCTTTCCATGTTTTTATTTTATCTACTTGTTGAGCTGACTGGTTTTGGGACCTGGTAAATATAGTGTATGATCCATCAAACACTTCTCCTTTACTTTTGGGTTCATACTAGTAATTCAGGAAATCAATGTTGGAGTCGCCAGTTGATTTTTTTTGGCCTTCTACAAAGAGATCAATGTCATCTTCTTAGTTTAACTTAGGCTAGAAAGAAAAATCAGATTTAGTTTCAAGATAACCAACTACTGAGTTAGTTGGTATTACTTCAATGGCAAGCTTCCCTAGTGGGGGAGGAAGGCGATTTGTTTACTCTTGATTTCTGACATCATTGCCTTGATACGACTAGTTGGAAAATGTCCTCCTTGGTATATCTTGATAAGGAGGATCAGACATCCCTTGTGCCATTTTCTTTTTTTAGAGGTAGTAATTCATTTGCTAGCTTTTACACCATAGGATTAGTGGTGCCTGTAGAAGAATATTCAGAAGATGAAGAAGATTTACTTCTATTAGGATCTCTTCTTATTTTTCCTACCAAGATAATATCATCTTCAACCTTAGTGGTCAAAATTTGATTTTCAACAAGATTTATGTGGCCAGCCCACCTCAATAGAAAACTCACTTTAGGAAGCTGAGAATTGATGAAGAAGCATTTGAGATTATCAAGTGTTAGTTGAGCAATTATGGGAATCCTATTTTTTAGCTTATCAAATTTAGAAATGAAGTCTCTCATGGGTTCATGAGGCTCCTTCTTCATTTGTGTAAGTTGGGCTAACAGGGCATGTGCATCTTCTACAGGTTTGAATCTAGCCTCAAATTTGGATTTGAGAGTGTTCCAGTTAGTCACTATTTGTGCTTGTAGATGATAAAACTAGTCTACAGTAGCACCTTGCAATGTCTTCATATTCAATTCCTATCACACCATAGGCTATGTTAAAGGCTATAATATGTTCATTTGGATGAACTTTCCCATCACCATAAAACTTGAAAAAAATATTTCTTGAACTACGGGGTAGTTCATGTAGAGGTGGGGTTAGATTTAGAGGACTAAAAGTATTACCCCAGGGACCTTGAGCTACCATGATGTGGTTGTTGAAGGGAGGGATAATAAATCTCTATGGGATATGTATAGACAAATCTCTGCTAGCAGATGAAAGAGAAGCTTTACCTGGTATTAGGGACCTAATGTTTGTAGGAGGAAAACTCCTAGTTCGCTGAAGGCAAGATGGTGGAGGAAAAAAATCAAAAATACTTAGCTACACCAACTCAAATACAGGGTCAACAATACCTTGAGCTCTCTAGCTTCGCATGTACAGTGGATCTACTAGAGTGTAAAATGAAAATGGAAAAGAATTGAAATGTCTTTAATTTGAAGCTTGAGGCTTCAAACTGCTTGTTCTTCCTTAGCAAAGTTGCCAAAAACTATTGAGTGAATATTTTTTCACTAGCTGACTGACGGCAAAATGGTTACATTAACCACAACATAAGGAGATTTATATGGTAAAATGGGTGTGGTGACCATAGCCAGAATGAGATAATTCTCTCCTCTCAATAAGGGGAGGTTCCCTATAATATATATATATATATATATATATATATATATATATATATATATATATATATATATATATATATATATATATATATATATATATATATATATATATATATATATATATATATAAGCTGAAAATACACATAGGGGTGAAATCATACCATCCATATCTCTTTTCTTAGATATGATGTTCACAAAATAGAGGTGAATTTCTGAGTAATTGTTGAAGGCATTTCTCTTCTTTCAAAAATGATGTTCAAAAAACTAGAGGAAGATTTCCTATGTAGTAACTGTAACCACAAGAAACACATGAAAACACAAAGTCTTTCATTGCTTCTCTCACTGATTAGGATGAATTACACTGTAGAATTAAGCACAGCCCAAAGTCTTCACCTAAAACTATAATAGAGTAGAGGATCATGAAGGATAAAGGATTACACAAAACATATACTGAAGACAATTATGGTAGCACAAAGTCTCCTACAGTTAGCTTCAGGACATCTTCCAGCTTATTTTCACTTTTTCTACTTTTTTGATTAAATGGACAAAAATGTATTTAGGAAAAAGACATAAGAAAAATTTCCTAAATGACACAAGTTATTTCAACACAAAGTTTGAAAGGTCACTTGCTTTCTCATTCACTTAACAAAATATGATTAACAGTCTAAGCTTAAAGTCTTAGGAATGCCTTTCAATTTGGGCAAAGCTTCACTTCTGATAATAGAGAGATCTCCCTTATACAAAATGAGAGATTACAATATATAGCATCACAAGAAATACTTGGGCACTTGTTTTCATGAAAATGACCCATGTTGAATTGAATGAATTGAATATCTATGAAAGGGCCATGCTAGAATAAGTCATCGGCCTTCACTTTGGCATTCTGAATCATCTCAAATGTCTCCTCCTAAGCATGGATTGTCTAGTCTTCTTTATGATGCTTACACGGTTGTCTATTCACCTTTACTTAATGTATAAAAATAGGCCACACCTTTGAATATTTTCTCTTTCTGATGTCCACCTAATGGATTGTTCCACCTACTGGAATAACTCTTTTGTAGATATTTTTGGACTTTCTGTAGTCATTCCCTCCTTCCTTACCACATTTTGTCTCTTCCTAGCGATCTGAGCTCTCAGGGCTCTCTTCTCATTTTCTGTTGGCTCTTTTTTGGGCTGGTCATTGAGTTTGTTCTCAAGTCTTTTGAAAATCAATGGTTATTCCATTACCCTGAAATTGACATCTGTGGGGATGTCATTGGTCACTTTGAACCTTGAATCTTGAACTCGTTTGGTTCAAAGGTTCAATGGTTCAAAGGTTCAAGGGTTTGGCAATTGAATATTTTGTAAAGCATTGTGTTCGCTCTCTTTTTCTTCTTCAGTTGAACCATTTATTTGAACCATTTGGTTAAACTTCTTTCTAGAATCTTCTGCTTCCTCCATTTTCTCGAAGCTTCCACTCAAACTTTGAACCTTTGAACTCGTTGAACCTTTGAACCTTTCAAAGTTCAAGGTTCAATGGTTCAATGGTTTGTTCCAATTGTTCAAATCCCACCGTTAAGTCTTTTGATTGAATCTCGGTGTTGAACCATCCTCAAAACACTAAGGAAATGACTTAAGTGTTTTGAACTTCCCTTTGAGAAAGCCTGCCTGTTGAACCTGTAACTTCCTTAGCTAAAAATATTTGAATATTTGAAAAACTTAACTGCTCAGAACATTTTGAAAGAAAGAAAGAGACCATTTTGGCATGCAGGACCAAAATGGTCGACATGTACACAAAAATAAGTGACAAATTTTAGGAACAACATATGTACATGATAATTAGTTTGTTATTGATTGGTGTAACTTATAGTAGTTACATAAGTAACTAAGTACGAGAACCATACAGGCAATTCTAATTTTAGAAAACTATTTTTTTATTAGTTACCTTTATGCATTTTGAAGCATATGGGAACTGAACTTGTAATATGCATCTAAATTTAAATTCCTTTGATCGCTTTGGTAACATTGTGTGTAAACCTAATCTATTAATTGCATGGAATCCTAGAAGATGGTCTCATATGGCATAGTTGAAAGTTATGCTCGCTCATCAAATAAATGTGGTCACCAAGTTATTTTAATTGATACTATATGTCCACACATGGGAGTATATCAATTTTTAGAACACGTCATCTTATCTCAACATGTTAATAATTTATGCTAGTAAGTAATGCTCAAAGTTAAAACAAAGAATTCATTACCCTATTTGTTAGTGTTTGTGTATTCATTAACATTGACAATATTTCCATATGTTTAAATGCTTATGATTCATCAATAGAACAATCATAAATTATGTGTTCCATTACTAAATCATTTCTTTAATTATCATTTAGACAAGGAAGGCCCTCAATAAAACATGGATAAAAATAACATTTTTTTATTTCCAGTCATCACAGTCTTCTTTTATGCACATTGTAGATGACATGTAAACTAAACATAAGTCTACATGATAAACAAGATTTTCAAAATTTCAACATGCTGGTATAAATTCAACCAAATAGTATATAAACACCTCAAAGTTTCCTTATCTTTGTGTATTGAAATTTGACCGTTATTATTTTTTTAATTGCAACAAATATTTTTTATATTAGAAATATAAATGGTGAGGTGCCAATAATAGATAATTTACAACATATACTTTTAATCTCTACCTCTTGCACATGGGAAATAAAATGAGGTTAGAGTAGTTTCTATGTTTCCTACTAATTAGCCATTGATAGTTGAGAATCCTACAAGTAAAAAATGCACAAAACTGACCACGAAGATTTATGTAAAGGTAGAACATATGACTCTATAGAGTGATGCCTTGCTATATTTATTAAATTTGAATTACTACAAAGTGTTATGTATCCTATAAAGTGATCTAATTCTAATTTTTTGGAGTGCTCTATATCCTAACTTTGTGAAGTGCTCTAAATTTTGTGTAAGTCCTAAAGAGTACTGAAGAGAATGAGTTTACATGTATTAGATCTTAAGTAAGTTGATTTTTTTTAGATTTCTATTTTTTTATTGAAATAGGAAACTAAATTAATACTATAATACAAAACATTACAAATGGATCAATGTCAAATATTGACTATGGATCAATACCATGCATATGATGAGAGAGTAGCTGATGAAAGGGACATGGACAAATATCCATGTCCATATAATGACTATCTTGGTAGAAAGGTGAAAAAAAGAAATGTGATTTAATGACATACAATAAGATTTGGGCATAGTGGTATAAGCCCTTGGGATTAAAATTATTATGAAGATATGATAGAATTGTATAGAGGGAGAGATGAAGAGGCAACAAACATAGATGAAGTGGCACCAAACATAGATGAAGAGGCATCAATGTTAGACAAAGGATTTGAAGTTGATAGAATGTTAAATTGGGGTATAAATGATGATTGGGCCAAGTTGATGGAGGATGCTTTAGATCATGTGTATGTTAATTGCAAGTTAAGTCATTGACAACAATCCTTCAAATTCTTAACTTGCAAGTGGTGCTTGGTTGGATAAATGAGAGTGTAGATCAATTATTGGTATTATTAAGTTCATTATTACCACTTGACTCCACAGTTCTAAAAAAATAAAGTCAATGGAAAAATAAAATCACTAAGTTAGGCTTAGGGTATGAAAACATAAACACATGTGTGAATGGTTGTGTATTATTTTTGTAATAATCTTGCAAGTGAGAGTGAATGTTTGAAATGTCATGAAGTAAGGTATAGACAAGGGTTGAAATCAACTGTGGTTCTTAGAAAGGTTCTTCACCACTTTTTGATAATCCCATGATTACTCTGAATGTATAGCTGTAGATACATTATTGAACTTATGCAATGGCATGCCCAAAATAAGAGAACCAATGGAAAATAACATGTGCCTGATTCTAAGATGTGGATGGAATTCGATAACAGATGGTCTAATTTTTTTCAAGATCCTCATAATATAAGATTGGGTTTGGCTCTAGATGGGGTGAACCCATTCTTAGACCAAAGTAATAAATGGTTAACTTGGCCAGTGTTTTTAATAAATTATGATTTGCCTCCATGGTTAGCAACTAAACCATTTTTATTAATGTTATCATTGATTATACCTGGAAAGAAAAGTGTGACTTCAGATATAATTTATGCTTATATAGAGCCATTATATGATGAGCTAATAGAATTATGGAAATAAATTGAAGCAATTCAATCTTTAAGCGATGGTAATTCAATCAAATACACTTTAAGATCTTCTTTATTGTTTATGATTCATGATCTTCCTGTATATGGCACATTGTCTGGTCTCACTATTCATAGATAACATAGATGTCCTACTTGTAACTTTAAGGATTTTGTGAGGCACTCAAGAAGTTTACTTAAGTTTATTTATTGTGTACATCATGATTACCTTAAAATGGATCATCCATATCATTGACAAAAAACATGTTTCAATGGTCAAGAAGAGAATCATGAAACACTATTGCTAGTAATGGGTGATTACATTATTGAGAATGGACAAAAAAGAATGTCATTTATAATTGAAAATGATGGGATTGCTAGTAGTAGATATGATCCATGTAATTAAAGTGGTGTAAAATGGTTGTGCATATTCTATAAGTTGCCATATTATAAGGACATATCCATTAAGAATACTATTGAATTTATGCATATTGATAAAAATATAGCCTATGTTATTATAGAAACTCTTTTTGGTGCTTTTGATACTATTTCATCACATGAATACTTTCGATAATTAAATATTGGTCAAAATATTTGGGTTGAAAAATATGATGATGAAAAATATAGAAAAGCTAGTGATCCTTATGTCTGGACAAAGGAACAACATGCAAAAATTTTACATTTGATGTCTCAGACTCACTTTCCCACTGGATATGTAAGTATTAGTATTAGAAGCCAAAATGATATTAATAGCTTAAGTGGACTCAAGACCCATGACTATCATGTCATAATCAAGAATATTTTACCTATTATGGCAAATATATTAATTTTGGCAAAGAGGCCGAGATTAGCAATTATAAGATTGGGCCTAATATTAAAGAGAATGAGTTTACATGTATTAGATCCTTTGAACATTGATAGTTTGAGGGAGGAGGTTATTGAATTCCTTTGTCTATTGAAATGGGAATTTCCACCAATAATGTTTAATATTTTTATGCATATTTGGATACATCTAGAATATGAACTAGAGCATTGTGGCCTAGTGAGAATGAGATGGATGTATCATATAAAATGGTATATGAAGGTTTTGAATAAATTGTTTTTACTAGGGCAAAACCAAAAGGAAGCATGTCTAAGGGATATTCAATGCAAGAGGCCATGTGATTTTGCACATAATATATGAAGGATTTTTAAAATGTCAATTGACGTGTATGGGATGATGACAAATATGAGAGAGTTGAAGCTAAAGTATTAAAAGGCAATGGATGTCATTTCAAGATATCAAATCAAGAAAAAGGTGTGATACATGCCTATATTCTTCAAAATACATATTCATTCGATAAGTGGTGTAGGTAGAAAAATTTTACACAATAATTTATTTACTCAATTGTATTTACACATTTATATTATTAATCTTATTATTTGTGCTTTAATATTCTATGTACAAAATATGAATAATAGAATAAAACTTGGATGCAACATCAACCTCAAAAGTGCAGATGTCATGATTTGATTGGAGGTGATTCTTTTTCAAAATTTGAAGAATGGATTGCTAATGCAGTTAGTGATGCAAAATAAGAAGGTCAAGATATAAAAATGAAGGAAAGTGAGATTTTACAATCTCCACATTTATGGGGTGTGCATTTTAGTGGAATGTGGGCCTATGGTAGTCATTTAAGAGTGGAAGAAAAAGACAAAGAAAAGACAAATTGTGATTAAGTTGTTAGTGATGAATTTCTTCATGAAATTGAGAAGAAATTTTATGTTGGATTCATCCAAGAAATTATTCAAGTGGATTTTGGTGAAAATGGTCCTATATTATTAAAATTTAAGTGGATCTAACCATATGTGGTATAATTTGATGAGTATGGATTTGTACATGCAAATACACAATACTTTTTATCAAAGACAAATGAATCATATATTTCCCCTCTTCAAATTAACCAATCATTTCTAATTGATGACATAAGAAGCCTAAGATGATCATATGTCATTCAAACAGAGTCTCATTTGAAATGAAAATTCATGGAAGTTATTGATATAATGTCTGATGAGCAATATGTTAATTTACAAAAAACATTCGAATAAGTGGATGAAGATGATGATGGAGTGTTTTAAGAAGATATTTTGATTACCAACAAAGAGATTGGGAGATAGAATGTATTTCATGTCACAAATGAGGATGAGGGATAAAATCAAGTAGATGCATACATGAGTGATTAGGGTTCTGATATTGCTAGCAATGTAAATGATTATGATGATGTTTTGTCACCTTAACTTGTTAGCTTCTCACCTAAACTTTCATTATATGTATGGTGTAATTTATTATTGAATGTAATAAACATCTGAGTATAATTTTTCTTATTCATTATTGTTTAGATAATACATTTCTAAATGTAATCATAATTATTCTATTGATATATTGTATACAAAATGTAAGATGCTCACTGTTGATTGTAAGCGTATTTAAAGCTAGGTTCAATCATTTTTAGTTTTCTTACTTTGGTTGAAATTAATTTTATTTAGTTAGAATATAATTTCTTGTATGTCCTATATATTTTCTAGGTGGTAAACTTTTCAAACTTCTCTAGAACTATTAGATATGAAAATAAGCAAGCAAGGTCTAAAGGTATCAAATAATGCAACAAGATACCTGTGAAAGTAAACAACTCTTCAAAATCTTGGTGATATTTGGATAACTTTAGTTTGTAATACATATTCTAGCCTCCACATGCATTGAATATGCTTACGTGAAGGAAATAATAATGAACATCTATGATTTAATTATACATATAGATATCTTAACATTAGGTGAATAAAAAATTTAACCTATACTATTAAAAAATTTGTGTGAAAAGACAAGTAAAATTCCCTATCATTCTCCCCCTGAATATTATTCTCCCCCTAACTTTAGTTCTATCATGTTATTTTTGATCATGCTATGTTTTAATACTTCAATTCTCCCCCTTTGACATCAATGGAAAAGGTGATAGTTAATTAACCCCCTAACTTAAATCTCCTCATCAACTTGTAGTGTGAGAAAATTAAAAGACTAGAACCAGAACAAGAGGTCAATGATGAATTATAAGACCAAAATCCTTAAGGTACAAGGGTTCCATACTTAGGAAAAAAACTTAAAAATGACAACCATTATGTTAGAACCTCTAAAATTTGCCTATTTTCATTATCATAACTAGCCTTGAGCCCAATGACTAAAGCCCTGATTCTTATGCTAAAATTATCTCTACCTGACTAAGCCCTGATTCCTATGCACACATATAATCATTAATTCATTCATTTACATGAGTTATGGATAGTTCTAGGGATTTATATAGGAAAATGATATACAACTAGGTATGGATGTGGCTATAAATAGAACTATTAGTGGCCTCATCACACCCTTTACTTAACCTCTTACTTATCCTCGAGCAATCCTTATTTGCATTTTGAATCCATAATATTTCATAAAATTTAAGGGCTCAATATATCCCATCCCTTTGAATATATAAAAAAATTTAGCATCATCTATGCTTTTCCACCTTTTTTTTTGCCTCTCTGTCAGCTGGCACATTTCTTTCCCAGTCAAGAATTGGGAACCCAAACATGGGTGGATGAAACATCAACCCCAACCAACTTATCATTTTTTTCATGAAAAATGCAATGTACATATATAATCTATGTATTGCCTATCTGAGGTTCTAAGGGGAATAAATTTATTTTCATTTCAGGGTATGTGAAACCTCCACCCATCTATACAAATATGAAACAAAATTATGTTTTCCATCTCCCTCCAGGAGGCTCAATTAGTGGTTTTGGACCTCTACTTGTTTATTTGTGACCCATGCTCATGGACTATCTATATTCATAAAATTAATCCATTCCTCTATTATAACTTCTAAATCAGTAGATTCACCCCTAATCATTAAGTTAGTCTCTTTTTCTTTATCTTGATAGTCCTTGACATGTTTCTTTCTTATTATTTCATTTAGGATGTATGAGGCAAAGACATTAAATTGGACATCCCCTAGGTATATATTAGTATTCCACTTTGTGTCATGTGATATAGCATACTGATGTATGTAAAACTCACTCAATTGTGCTTGAATATTAGGGTCAGCATGCCTATAGACCTCAAAGAAAGACTTAGAATCACATACCATGTAGGACTAATCACTATATATCATGTCATATTTGAATCTAAACCACCTTTATTCTAATTATATAGCATATACCTTAGAGGATGATCTACATTCCATTAACATCTTAGTGGTCTCATGCATGTTAGTGATCTTATCTTTCAAATAAGTGATCCTAGTCTCAACCCTTTTTAGGCTTTCTTTTAAATCTTCCTACTGCTCCCTTGCTTCAACATATACTGTAAACCTTTGTATCAAATATTTATGATAAGTTTCATCATCACTAAACTTTTTCTCAATAAATCTCAAAAGGTTATCAGTTTCTACTGACCTAGCAACTAAGAGGTCTACATCAATTAATTTTTCTACTGTAGGTAATTTTGTATTGGTCTCTACAAAAGAAAACCTATTATAGAATGGTACTAAAGCTAGAGCATTATCTATTTTAAGTCCTTTTGGGAGTAGACTAATGCCATTTGTAGGTAAGGTGGATGAAACTACTGTAAACACTTCTAAGGGAGTTGTTTTAGGCTCCTCCAATGTCCTTTCCTTGATTGACTCTTCTTCCATATATGGTTTTAGAAATTTTGGTACCCCTAGAAGTGTTTCTAGGCCTATTTTACCTTTTAACTTTGCTATTTTTTCCTCAACCTATATATATATATATATATCTTCCATGACTTGTTCCAAAGTTTGGAACTCCTGGTCATGAGGAATTATGTCTTTCTCTACTACTTCTTCCATGGTCCTTTCTGCAAGCAATTCTTCCTCTTTTACAGGCTAATATGACATTCTTATTTCTTATTTTGTATACCCTATTTTTTTGAGTAGTTCCATGTCTTCTTCTCCCAATCTGGTTTGCTCAGGTGACTGCATTTCCTCTTCTTTTGTAGACTCTTCTTTAGTAGATCATTCTACTATATCAAACCTATCAGAGGTCTTACAAATTTTGAGCTCTTTCTTCTTCTCTTCATCCTCATTGATGTATATAGGTGAGGATGTTAGGTTTGACCTTTGTCTTTTAATTCTCTGAGACAACCTAAGAGGAGGTATCTTTATCTTTAATGTAGAGGGATTCTTCCTTTCAGTCTTATTTTTATTTTTAGGAGGGGAAGCTATTGAACCCTGCTTCTCTTGTGTAGCTGGTGATGGAAGAACTTCTTATTGAGGATCAATTTTTGTAGCATACCCTTCTTCCTATCCAAATAGTGATGGAAGAGCTTCTTCTCCTTTTGAAAGAGCCATGGTAGAAAAATCTACTTCTTGTGCTGAAATAATTGGAACAACAGGAGAAGGAATATCCTACCCATTTTATTTTGGTGGACTTTCCTCATCTATATCCTTAGGAGGTAGCACTAATTTTCTTCATCTTCTCTTACCCGTAGTAACTACAGGTGAGACTATAGTAGCTACAGGGTAACTAGTTACACTAGTGCCTAACAGTATCCTCTTGTGTTGTTTGTTGGACCTATTTCTTATGAGGTTCACCTATTCTTAAGGTTTAATTTTTTCTTAATTAAGGTTAGGTATAGTATCTCTTATTCCTTGTTTAACCAGCAACCAAATCAGACAATGATAAGACAAGGCTTTCTCTACCCCCCTTTGGTATTTTTTAGACATTTTCTTCAAGATATTCAACAAGTGGTTTAGGATATTAATAGTCCTACCATGCCTTAAATGATTCAAAAATTTTAATTGGAGAGTATATATCAAGGAGTAACTACCTTCACATGTTAGATATTTGATGATATACGAGGCCAATTCTCTCCAGACTGGAAGTAGACTCAATCTCTCTAGACCTCTTTTCTTAATCACTAGCCTTTTATTATCTTGACAAAACTATTGTCTAGATAGTTGTTCATTAGGTTTCTCTTCCCATTTTCCCTAGTTCTTGGCAACCCAATAACCTAGCTTACCATTTCTTTTGTAACTAGAAGTGTGATGCCAAATACTGTCACCTATTCTCCTATAAAAGACCTTGAAATTCTCTAGTGAGAGGTTCTAAGAAATGTTGTAATTTCTCAAAATAGGTATCCCATCCAACCCTGCTAAAGATGGCCCAACTATCTGGGTCTCCTTGTAACTGGCTATGGTTTGAGGGCTCCCTTCTCACTACTAAACCTCCCATTCTAGGTAGTTTATCTTCCTATCAATTTTTTTAAAAATAAATGTATTCAAAACACCCAATTTTACCTTTAGATTGCTAATTGTAATGAAGCAAGTTTCTTCAATAATGGTAATTTTAATTATAGGTTGTAGCAATGTCTTGTTTAGATCTTTTTGTGAATGAGCTTTGATCTCGAAGTGCAAAACAATAAAATTTATTATTTCCCAAATCGAATATGGGTATAGTTATGGCATAACCATGGGATTTCAATCCACATGAATATATTATCATGTGATTTATCACCTATATCATTCTTTCCTCCCATGTGAAGTGTCACTTGTCCCTAAGTGACATGGTATGTATAGGATGAAAAAAAAGGATAGAGTCATAATAAGGGTTTTGAGTGGTGAGTTGACATAACTCATGACAAGACTCAATGAATGTTGTTCTAATGATTAAATATGCTTTTTAATATAATGCATGCTATATTAGAAAAACAAAGTTCTTTTCTATGACTAAAAGATACACTGTACCTTTATAACTATTTGTTCTTAGGGTTGTGACATAAGAAATATGCATGTGAGTGTTTGTCAAAATAGAAGCTTAACTTATTGTTTCCTCATGTAATTATTACCCTGGTAGTCACGATTTTGTTGTATTATTACCCTTGGGTAATTATGTGATCATAGTGTCTTATCCTTAAATCATTCCCTCAACAACCTACATGTAATCATGATGACCTACAAAGTATTGGAGCAGTGCTCTTATAGTGGTATGAGAGACTATTGCCATCCTTCCACAAGGTGGTTATTGTAGATCTTTGTTTGTTATCCAAGTCAAATCCTTTATAATCATGGAGGAGGGTGGGTGATGGAATTTGTTGCTCTTGATCTCCTCTGTATTAGCCTAATGATGGCTTATTTCTATTTTGTCTTGCTCCTAGTAAATAGATATGTTTGTTGATGGATTCTTTGTTTAGTGGGCTTTTAATTTGGCAATTAGCTAGTTTATCATACTTGGGACCTATGTTCTAAAAAAGATACCATATCACTCTTATTAATAGAGTGAAATTATTTTCCATGAAGTGACCAGAAGTTGAGAATGGTTCTTTTGTATCCTTGTAGTCATAAATTATGGTCTGTAACACTCCAAATGGAGATTAGAAGTGTATGCTTTTGTTGTAGCACTTAATTTGTTATTTAGGGGTATGGTCATTCCTTAGCAATGTTTGAAGTTTCTACTCTAATCTTCCTTCACTCCTCCTCTAGTTTGTCTAGTGTCTTCCATGAATTTATCAATAGCCCATAGTTAAAGCCATAACTTGTCATTTATGAGAAATTAACCTACATCTACTAGAGAGGTGTATATAGGGGTTAGGATGTACCTACAGAAACTTTAGGTTGAGCCCATATCCACTACAAATTTGTGCCCAGTGGTGAGGAAGTTGCCCATAGAAACTACATAATAGCCCATAGCAACTAGAGGAATGGCACTTGTTGTCCTTGTAGCATCCACATCTTTATGGCACATGACTACTAACATATTGACACCTTCCATATCTAACACCCATTCTGTATCAAATAGTGGGAGGTTAATTTTTGTTTAATATGTCAAGTGCATTATTTTAGGTTTCCTATCATCATTTTATAGTTTCTTATAAATATTTATCGAATGTTTATCTATATGTTATTGAATGTTTTATATCTCAATATAATATGTATTTTTGTTTTTGTAGAAATATATTGATAAACTCCAAGAAGGGGATAAACTTGGGGTGTTGGATCCATTTAATGGTGTTGTTGTGGGCATTAGGTGGATTCACTCAATATCTATTATACATGGAATCAAATGTAAATATTTTAAAGGTAAGAAGCAACATACCCCTTGTTTATGAAGACAAAATAGATGGATTTGTCTATCTGAAAGAGAAAGAAAGAACCTTCACATGATGGCCACTAAAATATTTACAAAAAAATGACATAGTTGATGTTTATCATGTACTAACTTTAGACAACTTGGCCCACTATTTTTTGTAGTAGTTTGAATGTGTTATTTAGGGATCTTTATCATGGTGTATTTGCCAGAGTTCAAAACTCTTAGACTTTGACATTTTTGATGTGTGTGTGTGTGTGTGTGTGAACATCTTACAACTCATCAAAATTGCATTATATTTTTTTATTATAGATTACCTTTTTTTATCATGCTATTGAATCAATATTTTTACCATTGTTTTAGAGAAAGTAATAAAGTGGCTGATTTTTTTACCAATGCATCAATTGATCAGTGTGAGGAGGAAATTATGGATAATGTTAATAAGATCTAGGAGGATTTTCAGTCTTTTGATAAGATTGATTTTTAGATTGAGAAATATCAATATTATATTACTTTAAAAAAAAACAAATTTAATGTTGATAATATCATTTGTTTAGGTTTTTAATTGATAAATATCAATATTTGATTGTTTGATATTGTGATGTTTTCTTTATTTTTTTTTTAAAAAAAAAACTAATGATGTTTCTATATTTGTTAATATATATCATTTTTATGATTTGAAATATTTTTCAAATGATTAAGAATTCATTAAAAAGTGATTAGTTATCAGGGAAATCATTCTTAAGATTTTCTCAAGTGTGAAGGTTGATGTATTTTAAAGCTAACAGAATGATTTTTTGATGGCATAGAGATGTGGAGCATTTATGTCATCTCTTTTCTCACATTTAGGATATTTATGCCTTGTGATGGTTTTAGAGTGGCATTTTGGTAGGATGGTTGATAAGCTTCTTGGTTTGGCAGTGTTCAAGTTTAGGGTGTAGTAGAGATGGATAAATTTTGTTTAGAATCGATCGATTAGCTGGAAAATCTAAAGGTCATGAGATGGGATTTACTGAAAAGGTCTCTAATGTGCATCTGTCGAATGTTTTTTAGACTCTTCCTAAAGTGGTGGCAGATATCGAGTTGGTATTAGGCATGGATTTTTTAGCATAGAGTCATCAAGTTAGAGTCAATTCTGACTTGGCCTCTATGTTTTCTTCTAATCTTTGCTTGGTTATGACAGATAGAGCCCATGTTCAAGAAATGGTGGAATTTTTCATATGGCCAGAATATAGGTTTGAGTTGGTAGAGGCTTTGTCATCTTTACCACTTGGGTTGTTTCCTCTTTTGCCATTTATAAAGAGAGACTATTTGGGGTTTATCCCAATAGAAATATTTTGAGAGATTGAGTTTCAATTCCTAGTTTTGGTTGATTTTTCCAAGGATGTGGAAGTAGCCTGTAGAGTGTAACTGAAGTTGAAATAAATTTAGGGAGTCAGTTTGCCATCTATTAAAGATCTTCTAAAACCCATTCCTAGCTTGGCAGAATAAAGGGAGATGAAGCATGATAAAGACATGGCCAATGTAATTAAAATATTGGGTAAAGGAGTGGTGAGAGGCTCTTTGAAGTCTCCATCTTGTTGGAAAGGTAAGGAGTATGGGAAGGAAATTGGTAAAGTATAGAAAAGACTATTTTTTTCAGCCTATGAGTAATCTATAGGCATTCATAAGGATAACAAGATGGTAGCTTTGAACCATTAAAAGGAAAGTGATAATCTGATGGCTTTAGGTGTAGTAGTAGGTAGTTTAATTGAGGATCTAGAGAAGAAAAAAATTTGCACAAATCAGGGGAAACTTATGGAATTAGTAATTATGTAATGGTTGGTTAGTTTGTTAGATTTTGGTTATTAATAGTCATTAACTTAGTAAGATAGTAATAGAAATATGTATGTATCTAAGGATGCTTTGGTTGTATTTTTTTTTTAATAGATCAGTCATATGCCTCGGCATGGAAGGATGCTAAGCATAGTAGACTCTTTTTTTTTGTTGAATCTTTTTTGTCAAAGGGCCTAGGACCCTTATAATTCTCAAGTATCAAACAAAAAAATGTTTATTTTTACATTATATAATTTATGTTATTTGATAAATTATTCATATCATACAAATGAAAATTTACTACTAAACTAGTTGTAAATATAATGATTATTCAATTAATAAACAATGTATAAATATACTACTAGTTGACAAAAATCAGTGAACAAAAACAATTAAATAAACTACCAAATGATGGCAATTAAAAATTAAAATGACTAAATTTACTATCAATTAATGGAAATCAATCAATTAAAATGACTAAATATACTACTAATTGACATCAATTAATAATTAAATTGACTAAATATACTACCAATTGATAGAAATTGGTGAATAGATATGGCCAAATATATGACTAGTTAACAAAAAAATAAAGATTAAAATGACTAAATATACTACCAATGGAAAAAATTAGTTAATAAAAATGATTAAATATACTACCAATGGATGAAAATCAATGAATAAAAATGAATAAGTATACTACCAATTGATGGCAATTAATAATTATAATGACTAAATAAATTACTACCATGACTAAATAACTAACCAATTAACAACAATCAATGACTAAATTAATAACTAAATATACTACCGAATTGATTAGTCAAAACAACCAATAAATGACTAAAAATGGTTTAGTCATAAATTTGGTCATGTTATAAATGATCGGCAATAAACTATTAATGGTCATGTGACCAAGCTTAGTCATTTGTATGCAATTTTTAGTAGTTTTTTTAGTCATTTATTATTGTTTTTCTACTAGTGTTTACATCTATTGAGATGACTGAGTGGGCCTTTAATAATAACATAATTATTAATTTTTCATCAAATCATTACCCTCAACATAATGGAATTTTAGATTCAGCTAATAATAATTTGCTTAAAGCTATCAAAAAGTCTACAATTTAGCAACCAAGAACATGGCATAAATTTCTTAAATATGCTCTTTGGCAGACAAAACTAGAGTGAAACAAGCTCTGAAAGCATCACCATTTTTATTGGTATATGGTCAAGAACTAATATTTTCAATTACTCTCAGGTTTACAACTTACAAGTTCAAGCAATAGTATATGGAAGAAGATCAAGAGTATGCAAATTCAAGGTTTCTTGACATCATTCAAATGTAGGATGCAAGAGAAGAAGCATTTACCAAATTCAGTAGACATCAAACCATAGTCAAAAGATGGTTTGATAAGCATTCAAAGATCAAGGTGTTGAGGAAGGCAAACCTAGTTCTCCTATGGGATAAGGCATCTGAACCAAAAACAAAACATGGAAAATTCACTCCTTTATAGATTGGAACTTATCAAATTATTGATACATTGGGAGACAACACCTTCAAACTCAAATACTCATAGGGAGTAGAGTTCACTTTTCTAACTAATAGGTAGTACCTCAAGCACTATTTATCTATTTTTCCACCTCAAGTATTTATGGACTAACTTGTAATAATTGTTAGAGTTAGTGTAGGTAGGCTTACATTAGTTTCTTTAATGTTCCTTGTTTGTAAATAATGTTTGTACATATTTGTTTGTTTGTTGTCTATTTTGTTTGTTGTGTGTTTCCTTTTCTTTGCTTTGTTATATGCTTTTAATAAGTCCTTTTAAGATAGTTTTCAAGCTTCTAAATCCAACCTAAATGTCAAAATATCTTTTCAAATCAAGAATACAGGTATGAACTTTAAACATTGGTTGATCATGGATTTTGGAAATTAGAACTTAATGTTATGATTTTGAGAAATTGGTAAAGATTGATATATAGATTAATTTGTTCCTTGAAAATATTTAACCTTGTTATGATCTAAGTTTGGTTCTGACAAGGATTACATATGCTTGAATGAAAGTTTGAATCATTAGAGAAAACTCATATTCTCACTTAAAAAATATTATTACCTGGGATGAAGTTTATAACCAAAGATGATTGTCTAAAAATCAAACATTTGACAAAATCCTAAAAATATGGCTAATTATGGTTCCCAACCTTTTTTGGAAAGATAAATATATCTAAAAAATACAAAAACAAGAACCTTATTGAAAATCTAAGATATTTCTAAGCAAAGGTGATTCTGGTAATCTCCACCAAGGCTATGGACACTTGGCTGGTAGTGGAGCAAGACCTAGAATAGAGCCAAAGGTATCTCTGTCTGGGATATGGATGTCTAGTTGGAAGCAAAGAAATGTCCAAGCATTTCCTTTTCATAAAGCATATTTCATAATGGATATCTAAATATGACACAAGTTAATGTTAATGATTAAGGCTATGAAATTTAGAAGTTTAAATGACTAAGTTTTGATGTTTAAATCTAATTTTACATTTGTAAAACTTGTTTTAGTCATGGATTGATCTTAATAATGTTACTTGATCATGTGTAATGATTGCTCTATTTATTAGTTTAAACTAAGAGTATCTGAGTTCTAACATTTTATAATGTTTCTCCTAGAAGTCACCATTTGTTGAGGTCAACATACCCCTATTTTTGAAAAATGAGGACCCTTGTTTAATTTTACAAATTATGTTATAAATTGACATTCAAATTGATCAAAATGCACCATTTAATATCATGTTTTACTTTAGCTTTCACTGGCATGTTAGCTTATAATCTTTCTTTGACTTTATCTAATGTTGTTAATGTTTTATTCTTGTGTTTCCATGTTATATGTTTAATGGAGTTCCATTTGAATAAACAATGTTCAAGATTTTATGCTCTGATGTTAAATTGACTATTTTGTTAACATTTACTCTTTAGTCAATTGATTAAATCCATGTTTAAATGGTGTTAGAAACTTTAGTCTAAATACTATAGTCTAAGTTTTATTTTGAATAGGATTTAAATTTACGCAAAATGTTATAGAAAAGTTTCCTATTTAGATTTTGTGTTTAGTCATGAACTTAGCAGTCAAGCCAAGTTAGCTCTATAATTGATATAGCTAGGCATGAGCATAGTAAGGTCTATGGTGCACAACTTTTAAATTCACTACTTCATTAGCATGAATTTCACATAAGGCACAAGCCTTGTGCGCTCACCTGAAGCACAGTAGTGAAGGGACTAGGTCTGCATTGGGCTAGTTGAAACATGGCACAACCTTAGTCTTAATAAGACTTAGTCATTGAAAAAATAGGCTTAGGTGGTCTATCAGTACAAGGCTATTTTGGGTAAGATTAATAAGCACAAGCCTATTTAAGGGCACAAGTCCTTTGGGCACAAGTTCCTATCTGGTGAGATATAGCTCTTAGTGGTGAAAGCCATAGGGATAACAAGTTAAACATAGTTCAAGTGCTTAGCTAATTCAAGGGGATGGCTCATGTTCTTGTACTCACTCTTTAAGGTAGTGCTCTAGGCATAATTACTAGGGACTCAGTGCATGTTGATTTCAACATTTAGTCAGTTTTACTACTAAGCCAAGTCACTATTTAGCATAAAGACACCATTAATAACCTAGAACAACCCTTCACTTAACAATATATACAAGCATGAATGTTATACTATCAATACTATTATATTCAATTCATAAACATAAAATAATTTTGTAACAATCTAGAAATGAGCAACACTCAATTATTCTCAATAACATTCTTCATTAATTCACAGTTTTAGTGTACAAAGTTCATAATATAAAAATAGAGCATGTGCTCATCTTTAAAACTACTCATACCTAGCAGCTCATAGGCAAGTGTAGGCTATACATTCCAAATACTTGACTTAGTTCATGTAGATTACAATATACTAATAGTGTCTATCAATTTTAGTAGAGCTTCACTACCATTAATCACCTCTTTCTTCTTCAAATTCAAGCTTGTATTTATAAGCAATGGAGAATCTTCTTTCTAGGTTGGATGGGTGTATGTCAAGTGTTGAGACTTTATTGGGGGTTGTTATACCACAGGCTCCACTAATATGTCACCCATGCTCTCCAACTGCCATGTGCAAGTACTCAATGAGATTCTCCTTCAAACCTAGGTATTAAGCAATTGTCTACTAACTGGCACAAGATCTTCAAAGATTCTTCTAACTAGTGCTAATGGTTTTAAAAATTCAATCATTTTTAATGACTACTACACACTGAGATATGTTGAGTTGGTGCAGTTGACTAAGTATCACAAAAGGGGTCCCAACATTACACCATAAAACATTGCTAGTCTACCCTTGGACTAGTCTTTCAATACCTTTACTTTATAAAATTTGATCATGCTCTATTATAATTCCACCTTGAAGTTATCAAATCCTAGCATGGTGAGATTTATTTATTTTGTGGCACCTTTTACTTCCATTGATCTAGCCATAAGCATGATCATGTCTAAACTTACCATTTATTTTCTAAAGGCTTGCATATTTTCCTTAGCTTTTATCACCCCACCATATAAAATATCCCCTTAATCACTCACCTTTATTTAAAAGGCATGAAATAGAGCTTCCAGTTCTATTTCTTGGGTCTTTAGTTGGGTGCTTAAGGCATTGACCTATGCCATCACTTACACACACTCGATCATGATCACAATAAATTCATGCTTCACTAAAGCATCATTATCCTCCTTCACCTTTTGAAGGCATGTATCTATGACTAACACTTCAGTGGAAAATTTGTAAAATATGACATTTGCTTCTTCTACATCCTCTTCCTATTTGGCAAAGAGGTCCTCCACTGCATCAAGATTTTTTATTAGCTCTATTTTTAAGGCCTCATTGGGGTATTCTTGTTCCTCTAGCATCGAATTCATCTAGGGAATCATTTGTTATACTATAACATAAAACTTTTCAACCTCATTCATTTCTAAGGTATCCACACCATCCAAAAGGGATGACTCTACCTCTTTGATGCACTTGACTAGCTATTGAAGTTTGAGCTTCATCACTTTTATCTCTTCTTCTATTTTAAGCATAATGTATTTCCACCTGGTGGTATGAAAATCATTGACAATGTTCTTATGTGCCATTTCAAAGGCCATATTGAGGAGGGCGTTAGCTAATCTCACAAGGTTTATATCCCTAAGATTCATGAGCTAGTAGTCATGCCCCTCTTCTAGTTTATTGGCACTTTAAATCTCTTTCATGGGCACCTCAAACTAAGGCTTGTCCATGTAGCAATTGAGGGCCCAAAAAGAATTATGGAGCATTAAAGTTGTGGTAGCTCAAGGGGACATGTACTCCATCATATAGAAGTCATCATCTTGGGCGAACCCTCTATATGCTTTCTCCCTGTAGCTCAATTCATACTCCTCATCCTTGATGGTTACCTTTGCATGATCCTATTCAACTCCACTGGTGATAAGGATTTCTCCACTACCTTCTTATTCTTCTTCTTCTTTTCTTAATGGTTCTTCATCAAAATTATCCCCTTGGTTCACCTCTTCTCTCTTTGTTGCTAGTTTCATCATCTTGTTTTTGGAGAGGTTTTTCCTCAAAATTTTCCCCCTTATTTATTTCTTCTTCTCATTGTGTTTCTTTGGAATGAACCTCCTCAACACCAAAATTACCCTCCTTTTACCCTAGTGGGTTATATACCATCTTCTCTTTTTGTTCTATGGAGGTGCCAGCATCACCCTCTTTATCTTCAGGTGCCCCTTCAGAACTAGGGCACACCTATTGTTTAGCTTCCTCTACTAAGCTAGAGTGGGTGTTGTGTGCCTCTTCAGTTACATTCTCCTTCCTAGGTTCCATGCGAGTGGTAATATTTTCCTCTCTCTCTCTCTTTCTTCATTTTTACCCTTTTTAATTAGGCTACCCTCTCTTCTATCTCTTTCCTCTTGGCCTTTTCCTCTTTAACCTTTTTCTTTTTAGCCTTCCTTTTCTTGGTCTACACCCTGCATTTATTTTATTCTACCTTTATCTCCTTGGCCTTTATTTAATAAATTTTGGCTTGGGACATACCCTTGGCCCTCATGGCCTCTCATTTATAGTAAAAATTTAGCACCGCATCGATGTGCTCTGTTAGGATTGTGGAGCTAAAAGCTTCACTGATGCAGACACAGAGGAGGTTGCAGGAGAGTTGCTGAGTGTCAGAGACACCGGCGTTGGTCAGGCCAACCGACGTCGACAGGATAGGGCAGGAAGGCAACCGACGTCGATCAGAGATCGACCGGCGTCTGCGACCCCCAGGCGGACAGGGACCGGTGTCGGTCACCTAAGTGGTTCGGACTGCACCTGTTATGGGCAGTTAGCTAATGAACCAAGTGTTTGCATGAAGAGATCTATTTTTAGACTGAGAGCTGCGGATCTAATTATTGTAATTAGATGTCTAATTATTGTTTGGATGAGATCTATATAATAGACTCATGGTTGTATTGGAAAAGCGTGCTAGGGAGTAAGAGAGCATAATTATAAGCTCCTTCTGTGTGTGAGGTAGAGCAATGGTGCGTTCTTCCTAGTGCCTCAGTACCAGGTGTGTTGGTGCTGGTTTGGAGAGTCAGCTGGATTCTTCAAGAGTGTAGGATCTTGGTCACAGTTGCATGGCCTATATAGGAGATCTACATGGTAAGTAAGATCGTTGATCTGCAGGTGTATGTGTGTGCAAGGTCGAGGTTCACAGGTGAGCAGAACCGTTGTTTGATTTGCAGGTGTGCAAGGTCATATAGACAGCAACACAACAGGGAGCAGTATCAGGCAGGATCTACTTGGAGTACAGGTGTGTACTCGGATAGAGCAAGAGGAAGGCAAGGGAGTTCCTTCCATAAGTATGGTCTGTTGAAGTGCAGGTTATTGCAGGTTCATGGGAGATCTACTTGAAGTACCTTGAGTACTTGTGGAGCACGTGGAGTGCTTGTGGAGTGCGTGGAGCACTTGTGTTGTGCGTGGAGCATGGGAGGTGAACACCAACTCTATATTTGAGTTGGGTGTTGGGACCTGTGAGAGGGAGAGCTTTGGGGAGAAGAATTACTGTTCACTTGAGGTGTGGGAAACCTCTGTAAGGTGGTGGAGAAGAAGTGGCATCTTCTTTATTGTATTCTTTTCTGTATAAAGTGTTAATACAAGTTGTGTATTGTCTCTCATATGTTGTGTTATTCTGAATTCTAGTTACTTGGTGAATCTGGTTATTTCCGCATATTAAGTTGCTTGAAGTTTGGTAATCAATTGTATGTTTCCGATTTCGCATCCTGACAAGTGGGATCAGAGCATGTTTGTTGTTCTAGATTCCTGACAAGTGGTATCAGAGCTAAGGTTGCAGGAAGCAGGTTGTGTTTTGGTTACAGGGCACTCTCAGGGGTTTTTGATTGAGTGGGAGTAGAGCAATGGCAGATCAAAGTAAGCTAAGAATGGAGGAATTGAAAAGCACAGACGGTTACTCACGGTCTGATGGAAAGAAAGAGCAGGTAAAAGAACATTGTTGGTTGGTAATAGATCAGCGTGAAGAAACTGAAGATACAGATGTAGCAGGTGTTGTTGCACAGGATGTGTTTGCAGGTTTCTTGGATAAAGTTAAATCTTGGATAAAAGATTCAGTTGCCTCTTTCCATGCAGCCCCAAGTAGAGGAGCTGGTAAGCCTTGCCAAAGAATTGGCAAAGGGGAAGTGAAGCTGAAATTGTAGGCGGCCAACACACAGGGGTTGATGAAGGTCATGCAGGTCCCAGGTTTGGAGATTTGGATAATTTCTTCAGAAAGATTGGGTGATGAGAGATGCACAAGAACTCTCATAGCGGTAGCACTTGAATTAGCTGGTGGTAAGAAAACAGGTATACTTTATCTACTTGTTTATATTACTGATTCTTCTTCTGTTGCGGAGACGTGGCTTCGTAGGCTTGGTCACATGAGCAGGAAGGAGATGCATGTTCTTAAGCGGAAGACAGATATATTTGACAGGCTTAAGAACTGGAAAGCCTTGGTGTTCTTGGAGGAGATGGCGGACAGAGTTCAGTGGATGAGGCTAGATACATCTGAGCAGAGTAGTTTGGACATGGGTTTTGATTCAAAGAAGCTCGCGGGTAAAAAGTCATCACTCACAGGCGAACACAGGTACCGGCGTCGGTCAAGAGGAACCGACGTCGAACAGACAGGTGCCAATGTCAGTCATGTGCAGACCAAAGCCGGCGATGTCGGGCAGGATAAGACTGATGTCGGTCATAAGACCGACGTCGGTAGTATGTAAGACCGATGTCGGTTAGGAGGACCGACGTCGGCAGCAGGGACACCAGCGCTGGCAGGTTGGTAGTCAGGTACAGACGCATGAGAATCGATGTCGGTCAGATGCAGACTATGGAGTGACCGAGGTCGGTCACTGTAACGAATTTTGGGTGGACAACAAGCTGTCAAGGAGTCTCAAACACCCATACGGAGGACTGAAGGCGTAAGTAGGCCCTCAAATTCGTTGTTCCTCTTCTTTATACATGTTGCTGATTATAGAGCAGGAAGGATCCAGGAAACAGGTGTGAGCTTGGCATGGATGAGGATGTGATTCCTTGGAGGTAAACTAAACAGGTGTGTCTTGGTAGGGTTGCCAGCTGGATGAAAGCACAGAGATGAATGGATTCCTTAGTAGAAGAATAGAGAGAACGGATACGTGAGACGGAAGACTAGGCATATGGTCTTGAGGAGTTGCAGGACAGTGGTACCAGGTTTGACAGGTGGAGGACAAAGCATGGCTTCAGTCAGTGTCAGGTAACTATTGTGGTTTGACTTACCAGGTGGATGATGAGTCACGACATCATTCTGTTGTTGTATGTGGATAGTATGCTAGCTAGCAGGGGTGTACATACAGGGTTTTGCTGAGCTAAGGGTAAGATTAGTTCAGTGGCATGTCATGAGGAGTTTGGAGCAGTGGAATTCTTTGACATGGGAGGCATGGAGATCACAGGTTGATTTTGTCTCAAGTGGGAGCTGATGTGAATCAGGTGTTGGCGAGGTTCGGGATGCAGAGCTGGAGCACACTAAGGGCTAGACAGCTACAGTGTCCGAAATCACATGAGGTCTGGTATAGACCTGAATATTCCCATGCAGTGGGAGCTGTCAGAGTTAGGAGCCAATTCGGGGAAGTGGGTTCTCAGGTTTTTTGAGAGGGACCGGCAGCAGGTGTTGCTATGCAGGGTCAGGACTTCACTACAGGGGTTGTAGGTTCGGATGTGGCAGGTTACTCGGATGACAGGTGGTACACCACGGGATGTGTGGTGGGTTGTCTTCAGGTGGGAGCTTGAAGAGGGATACAAACCAGGAAATAGATTAGACAAAGTACAGGTACAGGTACAGTGCAGCTGTTTATCTCCAAGTGGGAGATTGTTAGGATTGTGGAGCTAAAAGCTTCACTGATGCAGACACAGAGGAGGTTGCAGGAGAGTTGCTGAGTGTCAGAGACACCGGCGTTGGTCAGGCCAACCGACGTCGGTAGGATAGGGTAGGAAGGCAACCGACGTCAGTCAGAGATCGGCCGGCGTCGGCGACCCCCAGGCGGACAGGGACCGGTGTCGGTCGCCTGAGTGGTTCGGACTGCGCCTGTTACGGGCAGTTAGCTAATGAACCAAGTGTTTGCATGAAGAGATCTATTTTTAGACTGAGAGCTACGGATCTAATTATTGTAATTAGATGTCTAATTATTGTTTGGATGAGATCTATATAATAGACTCATGGTTGTATTGGAAAAGCGTGCTAGGGAGTAAGAGAGCATAATTATAAGCTCTTTCTGTGTGTGAGGTAGAGCAATGGTGCGTTCCTCCTAGTGCCTCAGTACCAGGTGTGTTGGTGCTGGTTTGGAGAGTCAGCTGGATTCTTCAAGAGTGTAGGATCTTGGTCACAGTTGCATGGCCTATATAGGAGATCTACATGGTAAGTAAGATCATTGATCTGCAAGTGTATGTGTGTGCAAGGTCGAGGTTCACAGGTGAGCAGAACCGTTGTTTGATTTGCAGGTGTGCAAGGTCATATAGACAGCAACACAACAGGGAGCAGTATCAGGCAGGATCTACTTGGAGTATAGGTGTGTACTCGGATAGAGCAAGAGGAAGGCAAGGGAGTTCCTTCCATAAGTATGGTCTGTTGAAGTGCAGGTTATTGTAGGTTCATGGGAGATCTACTTGAAGTACCTTGAGTACTTGTGGAGCACGTGGAGTGCTTGTGGAGTGCGTGGAGCACTTGTGTTGTGCGTGGAGCACGGGAGGTGAACACCAACTCTATATTTGAGTTGGGTGTTGGGACCTGTGAGAGGGAGAGCTTTGGGGAGAAGAATTACTGTTCACTTGAGGTGTGGGAAACCTTTGTAAGGTGGTGGAGAAGAAGTGGCATCTTCTTTATTGTATTCTTTTCTGTATAAAGTGTTAATACAAGTTGTGTATTGTCTCTCATATGCTGTGTTATTCTGAATTCTAGTTACTTGGTGAATCTGGTTATTTCCGCATATTAAGTTGCTTGAAGTTTGGTAATCAATTGTATGTTTCCGGTTTCGCATCGTGACAAGTGGGATCAGAGCATGTTTGTTGTTCTAGATTCTTGACATGCTCTTGGTCTAAGCCCATGTCCTCCCATTTTCACTTCAACTCTTCCTCAGTTGGTGTGCCTATAGGTATTATTTCTCCATTTATTTTTGTCTCATTGGGCTTCTCACCTATTTCTACTTCCTTCCTTTCCTTCAGCTCCTATGCCTTGTGTTCCTCCACTTATTTCCTAGGATCTTTAGCCTCAACCATCTTAATGGCTTCTTTAGAAATTCTAACCTTCATCATTTCTTCTCTTCATTCTTCCAGCTCTTACACCCTTTGCATGTTGGCTTCATTAAAACCAAGTTTCTTCCATCTCCTCATCCTCTTCTCTAATTCAATTTGAAGAGATGGATAGGTAGTTCATTCACTTGATGAGGAGTCATCTTCCTCTATAATACTATATACACCCTTTCCCATTTCTTCTTCCTCCAACTCTACTTCCTCTTCTTCCTCATATATGTCAGATAGGATTATCTTGGGTGCCATAGGAGGAACCTTCCCCTTCTTCTTTACACTAGGGGAAGCCTTTATCATTAATTATGCTTCTTTGAGGAGTCTAAAGGAGATGATTTTATTTTTGAAGAAATTTTGAGCCTTAGGTGATCCTCTATCTCTTCTAAAGTCTCCCCCTCTTCTTCTTAGGAGACTTCTTCTCTGTTAGCACTGGTGTTCTTTCATCCCTGATCTAGATGGGGGGTCTTCACTCTACTTGATGCTTTATTTAGTGTTATAGTCCTTATTTTATGGCTTAATATCATACTATAGTCTATGGATGAAGTTTAGTATGGTGACCCCTTGGATGGGATTAATGTCTAGGAAATCTAATGCCTATTATTATCGTTAGTGGCCTTCCAATCTACATAAGTGAACTGGTGCCTCATCCTGCACCTCTCCACATCTAGTTCCTTTACTAGGATGTTTACCTATTATACATTAGGGATCTAGTTTAGTGCATCCTTGAAGTACCTTTCTAAGAAGGCATAGGGAAGCTTTATCTACCCTAATCTATTCCCATATAGTAGTGCCAAGCATACTACATAATAGTGTGTCATCATTGTAAATATTGTCATTCCATATAGGCTCTTGGGGAACTCTTGAGGAATTCCCCACTCCATTCTAAAGGCTTTTATGTATTTATCACACCATTTCATCATGCACATTTTATATTTAGCATTGAAGGAGGTGGAGTAAGTGAAGTCTTTATACTTTTGGGCCAGGGAGTCATTGTGTTCTAGAAATACATAAAGGTTATCCTTGTCCCCACCTAGAACTCTAGTTTCTTCCATGATAATTAATATAAGGATGGACCCCCACCTAAAGGTCTCCATTTTACTATGGCACTCCAATACATTTTTCACCAATTCTTTAGTAATGAACTTTGCAATGTTGAATTGCACACCCTATGCCATGTGATAGGCAATGCAAAGGTACGCCTTTGTCACATCAGCCCATCAACTACCAAGACATAATTTTGAGCTCACAAGTCACACCATTTCCCTCATGTTGGTGTCTTTACAATCTTTTATGGGGAAATCAAAATCCCCCTTTTTTTAACTTAAGAGCTTTATAATGAGCTCCACATCTTTATCATCATCCATCAATTGGTTGATGTCTTAGTCAACATCCATGAATATGTTATTCTCCTTATCAACTACATTAAAATCTTCATATGCCTCCATATGAAATAGATGTGGTCCTCATAGATACATGAGAGTAGGAACTGTATAAGTTCCTCTGGCTTCCTAAAGTAGGGTAACTCATAGATTTGAGTTATGCTAAAAATTTTCAACTTGTCTTGAATTGAGACATTGAATAGGGTTGAAACTTACTTCAACTTGTGCCCTATGTCTACCATCCAATATTGCACCAAGTATTGTAAGTGACTTGACATGTAGTTTTTATACTCCTTTAGCTAACAAGTGTGTACAAATTAGTACCAATCTTCCCCCACTACAACCTCTAAAGGAAATTTCATATTTTGATAGGACATATTTGTTAGTGCCTCAATGTCAACTTTCATGATGCTAACTACTTATATCATTTGTGCCTTTCCTTTGGTGGTCATCATTTATTCCATAATATTAACTTGCTTGGTTTCCTATTTTGCCTATGTAGAGATTAATGACTTACATTTCTTCACCATCCTAAATCTGCTTGTGTCGAACCTTGGTATGTATGGATTGCCAAAGTCTTGAATGGTAGTTGGTACTTCTATAGTCATGAGATATGTGACTATGCCTTCAAATCCTAAGCTTCATTTGTTGTTAATGGTGGCCTAGGTGACAACTTCTCATTCCAACTATCTATTTCCTATACAATTCTCTCTCAACCCCACTCTTAGACTAATGTCAATGTGAACTCAATTCTCCTATTACTCAATCATTCACTTTTGATACTTTAGGGTGTTTGAAGTCTTACTTGGTACTAGGTTTTCACCTTCAACTCTTTGGTTTTCACACTTTGACTCTTTGGTTTGCATATTTAGTATCAATTTAGCTTAAAGTTTATAACCTAAGATTTTCATTTTGATGCCTTTTTATACTCTTTTCTTATCTACCATTATTAATGCAGGTCTTTTATGGTGTGGCAATGCCTACATTTCTTTAAAAATGTAACATTTTTGTGAAATTCACATAAATCCTTTGTCATCAATGCATTAATTTCATATCTTTGTGCTTCTACCATTGATTCATTTAATTCTCTCTAATGGTAATTTGGTGAAGTGATGTTTAGTTCAAATGGTCACTTCTCACTAAAACCTGGGTTGACACCAGATATCTTAGATGATTCTTCTCCTATACTTGTTCACTTGGCATGAATTTCACATTTATTATAGAAAAAAGGGTGTAGTGCCTCACACGTGTGTGATTCAACCTCCTTGGTTCCACTTTATTTTCCATTTATGCTTCTATTTCAACCATGCATCTATATTCTAGTTGATTTCTTGTACTTCATCTTACCTTAGCCTATCCTACCCCATACAAATCCATTGTGTTTACCTTCTAATGATTTTTTCTCTTATTTATCTTGTGCGCTATCATATTATGCATCTTTACTTTATTCCTTGCACTCAAACTTATTGATCATCTTCAACTTTTGCTTTGTTCTCTGGCACATGATCAACTGATGCACCTATTTCTAACTGTGGTGTAAAGGTTACCTTTATGATTATGTACTTTGTCATTTTTTCTTAAATCTTAAAAGTTTGTTAAATTCCTCACACCCGAAAATTAGACATATGGCCTTAGGTACTTAAGAATCAAAGGGGATTAACTCACCTAGTTGGTATTATGCATGCAATTGCTAGAGTAGTTTGTTCTTGGCCTCTCACAAGCTTTGCAATGTTCAGCTTGTCCACATAGATATTGTGTCTTCTACTTGATTTTGGTGAGTGTCACATGCCCAACACTTAAATTTTTGGCCTTGTGTACTTAGAGGGTGTAAGTTCTTGACTCACCTAATTGGAATTATGCATGAAATGCTAGAGTAATTCATGTATAGGATTGGAAGTGCCCTTCATTTGGAATATTGTACATAGAGTTCTAGGTGATTTTTTTTAGTCTAGTGAGTCTCACATGCCCACCACTTATAAGTATATCCTTAGGTGCTTAGAAAGTGCAAGTGCTCAACTCACCTAGTTAGAATTATGTGTGAGAGGCTAGATGAGTAAGTCCTTATGGCTGCCATGTGTCACTTTTTGCCTCTTTACAATATACAAAGAACAAAAGAAAAAAAGAATGGTTTGAATTGTGCCAAACTATATTTTGGTCAATTCAACTCAAATTGACTAGTGACCAAGAAGTTAGTGTTCTTATGGTGTAAGTTTCATCCTACTACCAATATAGATTTAATCAGTTACCATTAAAATGCCTTGGAAGAGTTTCATCGGGTGACATGTATAACTTACATATGCCTATCTCCAATATATGGTGGATGATATAGGGGCCTATCCACCTTATTTACAATTTTCTTGGGTTCTTAAGGTACTTTGAGTCATACATTAGCACCAATGCTCTTTTAATCAGCTCTTTGTGCTTAATGTGCTTATCATGTCAGAGCTTCTGGTGCATTTTTTTGAATTGTTGACTCCATCCTTCTTGGGCACACTTCTCATCCTAAAGATCCAAGTCTTCCAACCTTGTGCTCAAAGATTTTTAGTCATCTAAGCAACTAATCTATGTAATTCATAAGGATGACACCATGAATTCCATGGAGATAACTGTTTTAATGCTAAACACTAGTTGGAATGGTTTAGCCTTATTCAGACACTTATAAGTTGTGCAGTATGCCCATAATACCATTAAAATGCAATCATCCCAATACTTGTGACCAATGTCACATATCTTTATCAGGCACATTCCTAATATCTGGTTAAATGCCTTGGATATGTTGTTTGCCTAGGGATGATATGGGGTGGTCTTGTGGTGCACCACCATTTAGTTAAGAAGATGCACACTGTATCATTGATGAAATGAGTGCCCTTATTGTTATTCAAGCTTAATGGGAACCCATATCAACTAATTATGTTCCCCTAGATGAAGAAAAAATTTGTTACAATTATGTTATCTTTCATTGGCATGGCCTCAACCCACTTAGTGAAATAATCAGTGGCTACTAGGATATACCTCACACCTGTGCACCCTGATACAAGAGTTATTGGTCTAAAAAAATCAATGACCCATTTCTCAAATGGTACTTGGGAAAGAATGTGGATGAGAGACATCTCATCTTAGTAGTTGGGATTTCTAGTGAATTAGCATATGTTGCATGCCTTGGCATACTCCTTTGCATCTTGGAATAGGCTTGGCTACCACAAGCCTAACTATAATATCTTGCAATATATTGTGTTGGCCTCCTATGGTTCCCTCATTCACTTCTTATAAGATGGAGTCCCTTTCATGTTCTAGTACACATCATTCTAGGACTTCATCTCTACTTCATTTTTATATCTCCCCTTCAATGAGCTAGAAGGGGGTGGCACAAATTGTAAGTTGATTCTTCTCCTTTTTTGACATGGTTTGGGGTGAAAAACTAGAAGTTAGGAAATTAGTAATCTCTACCAAGTCTTTAAGGATGCGATGGACTCTATATAGTTATGTATCTGGCATGTCATCCTCAATCAACATTACCACATCACTAGAATTTATGTAGGATAAATGGTCTGGCTCCAAGTTTTATTTTTTAGGTTTAACAATAATAAAGAACTAGAATTCTTGGAATATAACTATCCATCTACATATGTGCCCATGTAAAATAGTCTTCTTCATGAGGTACTTGAGCACCTCATGATCAATGCAAAAGATGAATGGGATCACCAATAGATATTTCTTAAATTTTTGTAAGGCATAGACCATTGTCAGTGCCTAGTGTAATTATGTTCTACTTGTATCAATTTCCTAGTTATGCCAATATGGTACCAATTATAGAGCCTGAAGCATTGACATGGAAATGGAAGGAGTAGTCTAGTCTAGGAATTATAGAATTGGTGTGCTATCCAAATTTATCTTTAATGTTTCAAAATCTTCCTCTTGCACCTCATCCCAATAGAATGATCTATCTTTACACATGAGCTCCTCCAAAGGCACAATAATCTTTGTATAGCTCTGTATAAACTTCATATAGTAGCCATAATGGCCTAGAAAGGAATGAACCTCTTTTTTCATTGAAGGGGTCTAGAGATAAATTATGATGTCTATCTTTAAATGGTCCATAATCAGACCATCCTTGTAGATGATTTTCCCAAGCAATGTTCTAAAGTGGGTTGCAAAGATGCACTTTTTTAGGTTTAAAGATATCTAGAGTTACTTGCGCCTCTCAAACATGAGGCATATATTGTCATAATTGTATTTTAAAAGGCCATATATAGTCTAATCATTTAGATAGACTTAGAGGAACCTATGGATGATGTCCTTGAAAGTAGTGATCACCACCCTAGAGAATATGGTAGGCACATTCTAGAGTCCAAAGGGCATCACATTATAAGTAAAGTAACCCCATTCAGTTATAAAGGTTGTCTTAGCCTTATCTTCCTCCTCAATCTACACCTAATGGTAGATTGAGAAACCATCAATGAAATTATAGTTTCATAACCTATGACTCTATCCAAGACCTCATTTGTGAATAGGGTTGAGAATGGGTCAGTGATGTAGGTAGCATTTAAATTTTTATAGTCAATTCAAATCCATATGCACCCATCCTTCTTGATTCTTATGACCATCAAACTTACCCATTCATACTCTTGTATAGGGTAGATGATGTTAGCAACTAACATTTCATTAATATCTATTTTCACCTTAGCATAGAGTTTGGGGTTCATCCTATACAAGCACTTCTTGACAAGCCTCATGCCATCCACTAGCTTGATGCTCCTTTTGCCAAGGGAATGATGGGTTCAATTCATGTCTTAGTATTTTCTTAGAAAAAATTCATAAAACTCCTTCAAGAGGTCTATGATTCATTCCATTTTTTCCTCAAACTAGTCAGTGCCTAAAGTGGCAATCTCTGGCTCACCTTCTGCACTGATGTCTAGCTTAGTGGTATTAAGTAGCATGTAGTAGGGTTAATTCATCTCCTAATGAGAGTATTCAACTTGCCTTGTCCCCTCCATCATTTTAATTTAAATATGAGTTAGATATTTTTCATCTGAGGTGCTATCATCCATAAGGTGCATAAGTTTTTGTCTTCTTGTTAGAGACTTCCAATTGCAAACCTTCTAGGTATCATCATCCTCCTTGCTGGAGTCACTATTAAGTGCCTTTTATTCAAGAAAAATTATGATCACTAGTCATTTCTCCTTAAACATGTCTTTAAGGTGCTCTTCTAGGATGGTAGTGTCCTCAAACACTACCCTATGAATGACTTACAGTGGCTCCAATAGATATAAGTTATGTGAAAAGAAGGAAAAGGTGTGAATGAACCTCTCCTTGAGTAATTCCCAATTTTCTATCTCTTGGAATGTTTCATTTACAATTTGACATGCTCAAGCCCATGTTTTCAAAGTATTATAGAAAGCATGCACCCACAGGCTTCTAGGCACATTCTTGTTGTAAACATTCTAGGTTTATTCATACAAGTGCACATGCATGATTGGGTTAGAATCACTAAGTAAGTAGGTATGTCTAATTCATCATTACTTTTCCCAAACCTAGTGCATATTGTTGCCTTCACATCTTACCATGTTTGTAAGCTAGGCCTTTACACTACCCACCAACAGGCAGTAGTACTCTTCAAGTTATGTACTAGTGTGCTCATTCTATCTATTTCTTTGGGAATGCACACTTCAATTTTATAGACATAATTATCTACATGATAACTACCTACATATTTTAAGAGAACTACAAGCTTCCCTTTACTCAATAATAATACCCTTCTCACCATCTTTTTGGCATGGGGAACCCATCTCTTCTCAGTGCACTCAATCTTAATCAGTCCTATTCTATCTAGTCTTGGCTTAATTATTTACACTAGGTGGCACCTTAAGCTAGTAACTTCATAAGCCTTCATAAGATATGTTATTTGTGTCAGATTTTGATTATTTAGTCTTCCATTTGAGCACTCCTTGGTCACTTGGGTTAATCTTCTTGATGCCCCACTCCATGATGTTATAAATGTGGTTGATTTCCTCTTCAAGATTAATGCTTACATATGAATGCCCTTGATCACTTGATAGGGGGATCACCACCCTCTCTCTACCATTCTTTAAAGTCATGTAGTGTTTGTTTAAGCACATGTTCACAATGTTAGCATAGCACCATGACCTCCCTAAGAGCACTGGATAGTTATCATGCTCTGCCAACTTGATCACCTCAAAGTTGGCTTAGTATTTAGCAACCATAATATCTAAAATGGTGCCCTTCAGGATCCCAATAGGTTTTTCTCAGGTTTTGTTGGCCATAAACAACATATGAGGGGAAGGATTTAAGGGTATCCATCGTATCTTCTCCCAAGCAATTTTGGTTAGAATATTAACCTCAGTGCCCTTATTTACAAGGACCTTAAAAATACACCACCCATTGATGGTGGTATTTATTATCAATTTTTGGTCATACTATGTATTCTAAGTATACCTCACTTCATGTACCCAATCCATATATAGTGCACCAACTTAAATCATTTGTGGCACAACCTCCTCCTCTAGTCTCTTCCTTGTGTTCTCTAAAAGCAAGCTTTTAACAAGGGCAACATCCCTTCATATTGTAAGAGGCATAGGATCTTAGTTAACTCCTATACTTTAGACTCCTAGATATCTTGCTTCTTGCATGTGGTAATTTCTTGTGCTTCTATATCTCTGTTTAGTTAAAGCTCTCCCTAAAATTTTTGCATTACACTCATAGATTATTACAAGATTTCCTTCTATCACACTAGGTTAGGATAGGGCATATCTTTTGGCTTAGGTCATATTATTCACTCAGTGCATCTTGGCTCACCATATTCTAAATGCAATTCTTTTTTTGGCATAATAGGCAGCTAAGTGGTGAACCCAATCTGAGTTGTGGCCTATAAGTTAGGTTGCTCCTTACAAGTCTATTATGACTTACAATCCCATTTCTATTATTTTTTCTCATGCCTAACCATGGTGGCACCCTTATCTACACCAAGTTGACCTTGAGTTAGCATTTTGTAAAAGTCTAGGCATTCCTTAACCACATGTGATCCTTGATAATACTTGCATATTGGGTGCATGGATCAGTCACATTAACAATGCTTAGTCAACCTATATTTGTAACATGATCATGATGGGAATCTTCCTCCACCACATCCTTTACCTCACCTATGCGCACTTCACTGATTCACTTATCTAGTAGTTTGTTAGCCATAGCCTTGATTTCCTTGACCTACCTATCTGTCGATTGTGTCCATTGCCTACCTTATGCCACTTTCCATATTCTAGTGCATCTCATCAATGACTCGATAATTTGATGTTGAATGAGTATAGGTATCACACATCTTGTAATAGATGGTAGTGTTTACTTGATTGGTGCACTATAATAGGGGATAGTTATAAGAGTCATGTAACCCATGATAAACTTCACAACTGAAGAGTAAGGTGTGAACATTTTTTATATTAAATTATTCTTGTTATGCCCCTCCATTTCATAATCAGTACACCACAATCCACTATGAGCATCATCCACTAAACCAATAGTCAATTTTTATAGTTAGGATGTCATTAACATGATTTACAACTTCATAAATGGGCTGATCCTAGTGTTGGTATTCCCTACTATCTTAGCCCATAGCATGTCTTTAAGCACTTTGTAGGGGTCTATGAAAGTCTTCATACATAGTGCTCTCATAAAAATTACTAGTAGGCCCCCAAATTTCCCAAGCCCCAAATTGACCTAAATTCCCTTAATTCATAGGAAAATCAACACAACATGATGGACACCCGTAACCAAGTTATTGTGGATCCTACTAGGAACATACTTACTTGTCAGTTTAGACCTAGAGTTAGGATGGTCATGACCATGCTAAAAAATTTGTATGGGTGTTCAACTACAACATATGTAGATCCAATATGGGTGCCCATGGTGTATCTCATCATTGAAAAGGTAATTATTCCTCCATTAGATGAGATAATTAGTATCTCCCTAAGTAGATAGATATATGCAATCAAAAATAAGAAAAGGACTAAGTTTTATATGATTTCCTATCTACTAGATGACTTGTGTATAACCACAAAGATTCCCAATTAGAGAGAATGGTCTCCAAATGGTACTCAAACTATTTCCCAATACTATTCCAAATTACACATCTATAAGTATAGATATCACATCCAATTCATTTTTTATTGTGTCTACCTGACATTAAGTGAATCTATAGATGGAATTCCCATGATGAGAGTTATCCCTTTGATCAAGAAATATTTTGAATAAATGGGAGACATATGGTTACACCCTAATTGTATAGTTATAAGGATTGAAGGAACTCAACATGACCCTCTCAAATTGCCAATCCATGTACTTGATAAGTTAGCAGAACAAAAGGTGGCCTAAAAACTCTTCAATGGGATAGATGGATTTTGTAAAACCAATAGGATGGGTCTCCTACATATATTTCCTATGAAAATTGGCAAGACCACTTTCAGATAGTGGGATCACATTAAAGCTACCTCAAAGCATAGACTATCTCTCAATTTGCAAATCACATTATAGCTACCTCCAAGTACTACTAGTTTGCAAAGGGTTATTGAGAAAATATTCATGAAAGTGGTGAAGAGATTACATATCAAAAGGTGGAGCCCTTGATTAATTTGACCTATGAGAAGGGATAAAGACCTAGTGAGGATCCAATATTTGATGAGGCTATAGTAGAGTTGTCCCAAACACAATCAAAATAATTTCAAGCTACTATCAAGGGCCTAAAGTAATAAAAGAAGAACTTAGAGGAGCAATCTATCCTATCAGTGTCAAGGGATATAGTCAATAAGTTTGAATCAATCATTTATGACACATTCAACTTTCTAAAATCTATACGGTCCAAGTAAGACATGGTAAACAAGTAGCATTCCGTGGTTGTGTAATAGATCAATAAATGGTAGGCTTCAAAGAATAAGGTAAAGGAACTGATCAATGTATTGATGGATGATCAAATTTTTTAGTTTAAAATAGTCAGCTTGGCACATTTAAACATAGTTATGATTATCTTGTCAGAATAGATAAAGGATATGAACAAATGGTCTAAGGACATGGAGGATCTTTCTAAAGACTTCAAATAGTTAGAGAGTAAAATGGTGCATATACTAGGAGGCTTGATCAAAGACCTAACTACCCTTAATCCTATGGGTTTGATAATAGATCATGAATTCAAACACAATGTTACTCAATTCATGCAAAAGGTGAAGAACAAAATCCAAGGCACTACAAGGGTAGACAATAAAATAATCTTGGGCATGATCCTATCTGGTAGATGAAAAAATTAGTGATGCTAAAAGCATCAAGGAAGTAATGGGTAAAGCTGACACAGACTTAAAAGACTTGGTACACCAATAAGAGGAACTATTCATGGATCCAATCATCCATTCTAGACTTATTGATGAAAAAAATGATAAGGCAATGAAGAAGTAACAAAATCAAAAGATTGCAAATGGAGGAGCTTTTTAAAGTCAAATTTGTTGACTTAGCATATTATTTTTGTATCAAAACATGTATATTATTTTAAAAGAGAATATTTTATTTTGTAAAAGCATGTGTAACTTGTAAAGTGCATTTCTTATCAATCCATTTGTAAAAATTTTGATTCTAGAATGTTGTAGAAGGACATCTATCCTTGACACTTGTTCAATTATCATTTGATATGATTGACCGACATACCTCAAAGTCTTCTATAAAAGGGGTATTGTCATTTGTAAAAAGGGAGGGAGTTTTAGAGCAAAAACTACTTTGTGAATTTGGAGCAAATTAATGTAAGAAATGTAATTCTGTAAGGATTGTCTCTTATTTGTTTTTGTATTTTGTTATCATGGTTGCTTCCTCAAACATCTAGTTTGATGTACATATTTGAATGGCTTGTATGAATCTTAGATGTGCATGTGTGAATGCAGAGTTGTCAATTTATGATTATGTTAGGTTGATTGAAAGACTTTAGATTCATTTCATTTCCATTACTTTTCCTAAAGATGTGATAATTTTATTTTATTGTGGAAGCAAACCCTTAAATTGAATTTGAGTTATTATTTGCATTATTTCAAAATCTTTAGACATTTACCTGGTTTATGATAGGATCTATGTCTTTGGCTAATTCATGTCATATATTAGTTTGGGTGTATGTATTTGATGAAATTTAAGCTTTATCATAAGGTCTAGACTAAAGATCAGAGATACCTTTTTTCTCTACCCTACCCTTCCTTTTGCTCATTTTTTAATCAAATCACTATATTTTAAATTTCATTGTAAATACACATGCTAGATTAGACTTTATACTTTAGGTTTTGATCATAATTGGCCATTATTAGTTCAAATTACTATCATATTTTACAAAAAATCTTTAATAACATGGTTGCTCCCAAAAACTAGTTATATTATCATTTTGTGAAATAGTTCATTGTTTTATCACTATTCCACCAAATATCTCAAGAAGATCACAACCAGCTAATCTTACAATAGATTATTTGAATCTAGAAATGAGAAGTGTTTTAAACACTATATAAACCCTATGATACACTTTCAAGCATCAACAGGTGATTATAATCATTGGAACTATAATTTGGATCAAAACACAATGATTTTTCCAAAGATGGTTATAATAATTAACATCTAGATAAGGCAACACATAATGATTTACCTAAAGGCAATTATAATCATTATCACAGTAGCTTGGATCAAAACACAATGATTTACCTAAAGGTGGTTATATTCATTGGCATGGAAGTGTGAAATAAAACACAATGATTTACCCAAAACTAGTTTTAATCATTGGCATGATAGTGTAGAATAAAACATAATGATTTACCTTAGGTGAGGGTTAACTTTTGGAGGCTATAAATACAAGGCCAAACCTATTGATCTCTAATATTTGATAATGTATTGTTATCGTGCAAGAATTAAGATTCATGAAAATATTATTACCATGCCAAAATCATAAGCCAATCAACCAAGCCAACGTGCCAAGGCAAGGTGAAGAAAATGAAGCTCCATTGATGAAGATTTATTGATGCACAAAATAGAGCAAGCCACTTTAAAAATCTATTTAGAGATCCAATTAAGGTTAAAGAGTGGTTTATTTTATGTTCTAATTGTGTTTTGATGTGCATGTTTGTTACCTATGTTCTCCCTAATGTCTAAGCTAGAGGTGTTAAGTGTTTAGTGTGTTATTTTGATTTTGATTTTATTAGATTAACACCATACTAACCTCCCATCTATGTAATCCTTGTTCACATTATGGAATGACTATGGGACCCATACCCTAAAAATTTATTCTCAAGGCATTTTAGGACATCCTCCTAATAATTTTCATGATAAAATCTAAACTTATTGATCAAAAAAGTGGAAATTGAAGTCTCACGGATATTTTTCTATAAATCATGAATTTGCTTTGTATAATCATATTTTTGCTTTCTCTAATCACAATTTTATATCATATCAATACTTTACATTCATGATATCATCTTACCTCTCATGACATTACACTAACTATCATGGTTTTGTCCCTAATCGTTAGGTTTTCTAACCAACAATTCTATTTTGTAGGGAAAATAATGATATTCTAATATCGTGACTCTACAGTCACGATATTGCCTAAATTTATATGATATTGACAATATCATGATTTTATAGTCATGATATTTTACTAATTTTTTTGGTATTATCCCTAACCACCATGGTTTATTGCTAACTATTTTATATTATATGGTACATTACGATTTTGCACTAAAACTAGCGATCTTGTGTTAACTTTTGCAATATTGCTATAATAGTTGATATTTTGTGTTAACCCTTTATTTTGAAAGAAAATTATGGTATGGTGATAATAGTTATATTTTTTAAAGAAAAGTGGCAATATTGCTCTATGTTTCTATAGTTTTGTACTCTATGTAAAATTTTGAAACCCTGAGAGCTAGAATTCAAAAATTCATTTACTCACTTAAGTTTTTCTTCTAAGCACAAGGACCCCCTAACATATTTTGTAGGACCCAAAGGCCAATACAAAACACTCTAAAAAAACTCTAAGTTGTAAAATTCATATTTAAATTTAGTGTTTTAAAAATCCTTTTGCTTAAGTCATTTACATCTTTTAGATTTTTCAACACAATGCCAAGAAGCTAAAATTCATGACATATTTCATTTTGGTGTTATAAAACTAAAATCTCATTTTATTTACATACTCATATGAGTTTTCATTTTCATGCTTGTTTATTGAAGTATTTTTTTTAGCAAGATGAGTGTCACATGTATGATGTCCCCCATTCCCTTTAGGGAACTTGGGTGATCAAAAACACTCACTCTTTGCATTTGTTAAGGCCCTCCCTAAAATATACATTATTTGGGTGACCCCAAAATTACCCTAAAGTCCTTCCACTCATTTTCTTTATTTCATGTATTTTGGCTTGTGGGCAGGAGTTCATCATCTCCCCATGAGTTTTTTAAGGAAGCATTGACTCAAAAATTTATCTCCTAGCATCATTTCAACCTCACTTCATGGTGGGGTATATAAATTAAGGTTGACCCATTTAGATTCTTGTTTAAGTGGTTAAACAAGCTCCGTTAGTGGTACTCAGTCTCAGACCATAGGGGTAACTTAGACATCATACTACATTAAGTAATTGATAGATGTAGTGGTTTTGAAAAGGATAATAACTTTTCATAACAAGTTGGTTAATGTGGATTCAAATGATGTTATTATGCCCTAGTATTTGCCACACATATGTGAATATTTAGAAATGATTAAAAATTAATAGTTTAGACAACCTCACTTGCCATGAACATATTGTTGATGCAAGGTAAGTATCCCAAAGTTCCATGTCATGTATGAAATCTTGAGAGAAGAGGGGACTTAAAAACCCTAATTTTCATGTGCTTTTAATTTTTGGATTAAGAACTTCAAATCATCTCAAGAGCAAGTCTATAAATGGAGTTTGGAAATACTATGCCACCTTGTCAATTTTAGGATATAGAATGTTACACTTAGGTGTTTTATCATTTTGTCATCTTTACTTAAAATAGTCGTGTCAAAACTATTTAATTTTCATACTTCATCCAAATCGAGTCTTGTTTGTGCATCACTCCTTTATTTGAAGAGGTGTTATGCTGTCTATTTGATATCACACATTTGCCTTAGTCATGTGATCAAAATTTTATGTATGTATGTATCACTTGTTTGAATAGGGCATCATTACGCTATGCATTTCATTCCAAGTCTTATGCCTTAGAATATTTGAAATAAACCATTTGTCATACATTTAGATCAAGATAGTGTCATTACACTGCTCAAATTAGTTTAAAGACTTGTTGCTTTATGTCCAAATCATAAATTTGAAACCATGTGTGTCCTTTTGGTCTATGCTTAGTGCCATCATGTCATTCATTATTATTTATCTTGTTGTCTAGTTAAGGATCCTAGATTTCTAAATTGAGTGAATAATTGGTTTTAACAAGTTCTAATATAAACATTGACTAGTTTATGCCTATGCCTCATATAATTTTGGCCTAGACATTTACCTTTCACTTTTGGGTTATGAAACTTAGACTAGTTTCTTGCTCAATTTAAAAACTATTTTTTGCCTAAACTTTTGGGAAATGGTATATATTCTATGTGCCTAAGGTCCTATGTCTTTTTCCAAATGATCAAGTGTGCATTTAAATCCAACTACCTATTTTGTGTCAAAATGTTTAAAATTTGTTAAATTAAATATCTTGCCTCTTATACCTAGTTTTTTTAAAAGTCTAGCTTCTTTGCCTTATTACTAAAATACCTAGAAATTTCCCTCTTTAAGTGTAGCTCTTGTGTCATGTTTCCAAGAGTCCTAAAAACAGGTTATTTTGTTTTAGACTTGGTTTTCTTAAGCCTATCTTTTGTGCCTTGTTTCCAAAAGACCTATCAACCTTGTTCATTTTTTAACCTAGTTTAACATTATTTGAAACACTTTATACCTAATTTTGGCATTCATTTTTACCCATCCACTTAACCTTTAATATAATACATTTGACCTTAATCTATTTTAACCCAGGTTCAGCATTGACCTATTTAGATATGTAGCTCTAGTTTTTAGACCAAGTTTGGACCATTTGTCCTTTGGGCCTTGTTTTTAAGAGTTTATAGAACTCTAGGCCTTCTTCATGGAATTTTTATCATTTATTTTAATATTTCTTGTTACACTCATAGTGGATCCATGTACAACCCACGTTATGATAATATGGTCGCAAATGATGACTTTATTCAAGACCCCTATGGTGATGGTGTTATTTGTGAGATGGATCCTTATCCTCCTTACACTACTCAATATGGGGAATAAATTCAATATCCCTTAGCCCATTATTTGGTTAACATGCCTCCATATTCATAGTAATACCAATATCAAACCATACAATACCTTGCTAGAATACCATCAATTATAGAATAAGTTCAACAATAATTTTATTATGTTACTGTGCGATCAACATATGATCCCTATTTTTTTTATCATCATTTGCTTTAAAATAAGTATGAATTTTCATTCAAATCCATGGATTTAGGGGCTAAGTTTCTAGTATATTTCCCCCATGAAAATTTTCCAAGTCTAGTTAGAGTTCCTCTCAACAAACCTTATAACTAAACCATTAAACATGCCTCTACTAGTAATCCTCAAGTGCTCATACCAATGTCATATCAAGACCTAAACATGCTTGTAAAATTAACATGCCTCATTGAGGACCACTTTACACAAATTGAATAAGCATATCAAACCTATTTGAATATAACACATAATTGTAATACCATGGCCATGTCAAATGCTCCACTCATAGAGCTATCTCATTAAATAGGAGTATTAATCAAATTAATAGGCCAAGATAATTTGGATATAAACCCATTTGTTCAAATCACTTCAGTTAGTGACATGTAAAATATCTCATCTATTGAATAAGTGACTACTATTTCTACATAGAATAATGTGTCAAACTTAATGGATAACATGCAAGTGTTGTCCAATCTAATCCAAAGTGGTTTAACTACACCAAAAAATATTTTGTAACAAAAATTGCCTTTATTTAATCTTATGAGTGGTTAAAAAAAATAGGGGGTAGGAACTCCTATGCCCCAACCACATCAAGTTACTTGTAATCCTCAACTAGCTACTTCATCAAGCACACAACCATAAGGATTAAGTAATCAAGCTCCAACTATTTCCTTTCCTTAATAAAACATTATTAATGCTACTCCACCTCAATAGGTGATGACTAAAATTCCACAACAATTGGCATAGTCTAATATACCACCAAAATAGAGGTAAAACACTACACCACCTTAAATGTTCTACCTTGATAAGTACTGAAAAGTATACCTCAAAAATCATAGTCCAACATGCCTTTATAATCACAATCATTGTCTAACCAATAACATATATATTTTATTCAATGATAAATTTTGAACATCCCACAAGTGTCTACTTCACAATCTATGTTCATGTAACAAAGACATACCACTATCCAACAAGTACCAATTAGGAAATAATTACCTTTTAATCAGCATGTGCCACAAATATAAAGACATGGCCTTGATTTATAACAAGTTCTCCTTATTTAATAAAGTTTAACTAGTTGGTATTAAGTCCCTACTTAACCTCAATAGGCACAGTACTTTACCCAAATCCATATCCCTCCATTAAAGCTAGAATTTCCTCAAAATTAGGCCTATATACCAAATCCAAACTAGAATATAGCACCACAACATGTACAATTTCAAAAAATGCATCCCAATCCATGGATGCATATTTTTGGTTAGTTCCCTCACCAAACTAAAATTTCATAGAAAATTATGCCTCCATTATACCCTGGTCAAGGTAATCCACCTTTGACTACCCAGCCTCCACCTTAGCCAAATATTATATCTAGTTTCTTGGTGCAAGAACTAAAGCAAATGAAGGATGCAATTGTCACCATTAAAGTAGGTAAATAGACCAAGAAGTTAAAGCTAGATGACATGTGTTCATAACCATTCAACATGGATTATCTTTAGATACCGTTTCCTTCAAGTATAAACCATCAAAATTTGATAAATATAATGGTAAAGGATACCCTAAGGCTCATTTAATATAATTCTTTATTGTTTCTAGATAGTGGCTTATAGTGACATTTATTTACTCATTTTGTTTCCTCAAATGCTAGTAGGACAAGATTTAGAGTGGTTTTTAAAAATGCCAAAGAATTTTGTATATAATTTTGATGACCTTTCAAATAAATTTGTGTAGCATTTCTCCTACAATCTTGAACACAAGATTTTTTTGGTAGATTTAACTTATGTCAAATATAAATTTGGTGAAAATTTGTAAATCTATCTGTAGAGATGGAGATAAATTTTGTCACTTCACGCATAGCTTACTAGATAAATAAGTGGTTGTTGTGTTCACTAAAAATTAGCATAGTGAGATATCCTATCATCTGAAGCTTCAGTGTACACATACTTTCAAATAGATCATCAACAAAGGTTTTTTTAATTGAAAATGACCTTATTAATAAATTTATTATTAATTTAACCTCATCAAACCAAAATCAAAACCAAAACCAAGTCCAAGTGCAAGCATCGACCCTAGCCCTGACCAGTAATTATAAAAAAATCCAAGAAATACAAATATAACAAGAATGTTTTTGGAAATGGAGTCAACAAGTAATGTCATGTCCAAATGGTGAAAACATATCTTTCTTAGTCTATACTACAAATACATCTTACTCCTCATCATTAACCCCTTCAGCTAGCTTAGCCTTCACATCAACCTAGACCTACTCCACAAATGCAACAAACATTACCTTTGTAAACCCCTCCTCCATGAATAAATGACCCTAATCATTGATTATTTAGAGACCTTGGTAAATTTATTGAAGTTATGTTTTCTAATCTATTTGTAGCTAACATGATTAGTTGGCCAAATCCAAAACATTATTTTGAGGGTATTTTGTATCTAGACTGGTACTAATGAAATGAGTTATGTGAATACTATCATATTCATGGACATAAGAAAAAAGTGTTGATGAATATTTTTTAAGGATCCTATAAGGTCCTATGAGTGTTTTTTAAAGGTTTTTCAATGTGCATGTCATGAAAAATCAATATAGCCAAGAAAGGCAAATGTAATTGCCACCCTACATGGAGGTGGTCATGTAAGGAAGATAGTTCATATGCTTAGTGGTATGAAAGGATATAAATGCATGTAAGTGAGTAGAGAGAGTTATATTAGGTTGGTATGAGAGGAAAAATTAAAAGTATATATAGGTGGAGTGAATGAGAATATAATAAAAGTATCAGAAACCTGAGTAATAACTTTGTTCTGATGTAGGTGTGATTGAGATGTATTTTTTGATCAATGAAGGAATATAAAGGAAATAATGTTGTCTTTTTATGAAATATATAAGTATTCATTCAAATAAAATGGAATCATAACATCATTATATATTTAAATATTATTTGGTTATAATCCATGCTTAGTATCCAAGTGGTTATACATAATATACCTGAAGAAAAGGCACTTTGCTAATTTACAGTCCAGAATGACAAGTAAGTTTTATATTTTTGATGGTTTTTTAAGTGGTTATTTAATTTTTTAAATTAAAAAAATAGTATAGAGTTCATAAATTTTTTTTAATCCTTTTTAGGCTCATAAATCCATGTATAAATGTAAGATTCAAATCAAACCTTCATACGTAGTCTTGTTAAACACTCAAAATTATGTAAATCAATCTTGGAGAAACTAATGGTGAAATCTATAGAATAAATATATATTATGGAGGTTAAGGGAGTTATTTAATACTTATTACAATTATTATAAATATATTAATTGGTTTAAAATTTAATCTATCTATTTTTTAAGCTCCTAGGCTTGTATAGGCCTGTCAAAACCTAAACTAGGGTTTTCAACTTGAAACTAGAATAACTTTTTATTCCACCAGTAAAAATTCATAAAAATTTGGATTATTGTGATATTTTACTATATATAGAGTATTTTGAAGGTTTTTAGTTGGTACAGTACTGTATAGTATGGAAACTAAGATTGTGTCATTGAATTAGACCTAATTACTAGGGAGGATTGGTGAGTTAGGAGGTTTACATTGAGATTTTTGACTTGAAACTTTAGGTGAAGTTGTAAGGAGATAAAGGGTATATAAAATTGGTCTAATTTCATTTTAAACCCATGTTTTATTTTCAAACCAACAAGTTTTATGATAAAATAAGGCTACTAGAGACTAGGCCTTAAAGGGGAAAAAGTGGATTGTTTGAGATTTCTACATTAGAGATTCAATTATTTGGTTGTATGTGGAAGGGAGATGAAATATTCAATTGGATTTCCATATGATCCTTAGTGTGTAAAAAATAACCTTGTAATCATGCATTCATCTTTTACGTCTATAAATCTATATGAGAATGAGCAAGCTTGAAGCAAGAATGGAGAGCGAAGTCTTGAAAATTATATAGGATAGGATGGTGTTTGTACTAAGGAGGAGAGAATGTAGAGGTAGATGAAGGGTGATATGTATTGTAGAGATAAATAGTATTATGTTTGAAATAATTCTTATGATTCTAACAAAGGTAAGATTGATTAAGGGTATCAAGAGATAAGCAGAGTACCTATTACAAACAAGTAAATCAGAGATCAAAGAAGGGATAATAAGGTAAAAATCAAAGCTAGGTGAATTAATGAGGTGTGTGTATCCCCAAAATTAGGTGTTATTAGAGTAGGTAATCTCTTATAAAATTTCATGATTTTGAATTATTAAGGTTTTTATCTACAAGTTATAAGAATATAATAAAAGAGGCAAAAATGTTTTTGAAACATAGAAGGTAAGAGGTTGAGTGGTAGAGAAGACCTAAATACATAAAAGATTGAAGTGACAAGAGAGATAGTAGAAGATCAAAAAAGGAGCTCAATAAGAGATTAAGTACAAAAATAAAACCAAGGCAAAGGACTAACATTAGTAAAAGCCTAGTGTGAAAAATACCTATGTGAGATGCTAAGAAGCAAGTAAGATAGAATTGTTAAAAGACGAAAGGCATAGTGAGGCATAAAGAAAGGTGAAAGAGTAAAAGGAAGAGAGACAAATAATGAAGGGATTGACTAAGCAAATTTTCCATGAAAATATGGAAAGAGAAGTTAAGAAAAGAGATTAGAGATGGAAAGAGAGATAGCTAAGTTGAGAGAAATCTTGGCAAGTATAGATCAAATCTCTAAGGAATTGAGACAAATATATTTTTAAGGATCAAAAAAATAGTGTAGTGGCCTCTCAAATATATAATGAGAAAGAAGAGAAGGTATCAAGAAACTAGCCAATTGAGAAAATAATTAAAGGCATTATCAAGGTATCCTAAAAGAGAAGACAGAGAGGCAAGTAAACCTCAAAAGTTTATATTTGATGATTTTGTGTCACGTGTGTATGTAGGTACAAAATTTAATAAATAACAAGTCCACTTTGAGGATACAAAACTTGAAATCATGAATAAGAACAAGCATGAACAACTGCTTATGTTGAAGAAGAAACTAATTGGGTAGCAATGTATAGAGATATAGTGATTTGTTACCCTAAAAAGGGAGAAATGCTTGGAGAAGGAGATATTCAAGAAGAAGGATGCCTTATTAAAGTCATAAAAGAAACAAAATTGAATCAATAAGGTGGAGTCAAGTTTGAATTAACTAGGCTCAAGAGGTATGAAGATAATAAATCAGAATTTGTATTGCATGAAGAAATAAAGAGGTAGAAGATAAAAGATTTGTTTTGAATAATGAAGATATAGTATATATTGATAATAATATTTCAATTCTTGATGAGAAACATCTCTTAAAAGATACAGAGTATCTTGAATAGGATATTTCAAGTGATGAAGAGTTTCTAAATGAGCAACAATACCAACTATTTGTCTATGAAAGCTGAGATCAACTGAAAGCAAAGATGGTATCTTTGGAGCATGCCATAAATAATATGGGAAAGGATAAAATCTATCCTAGAATAGAATTTAAAGAGATGAGAAATTTTCATGAGTCAATGGAGTCTAAATGGAGAGAAATATTGATGGATAATATAACATACATCCTTGAGCAATAAGGATAGATACAAGAAGAATAGATAGAGACTTAAAAGTCACAAATTCTAATATCTAATAATTCATTAAACTATTTATGTGTAGGTATATAAACTAGTTTATAGTATGAAGGAGTGTCTAGCTTGACACATGATGGATATGGAACCCAAGTACAAGATATGGTACAAGCTATGAAAAACACAATGAATAAGAGGAGTTGATATGGAGAGAATTAATGCAGAAGGCTGAATTTGACCTATTAGATTTCTTAAGTCAAAGTAAAAATAAGGTGGGAGAAATCGTAAAAGAGCCAGAGGTAGAATTACAAAAAGGAAAAAAGAATATTTCAAATACAAGGAGCATGTTTCCCATAGGAACACTTCAAGAATATGAAATTACAAGTCACATAAGGGCAGAAAATTAGAAACAAGCAATGAGTTGCAGGTAAGAAGATGGATAAGTATTGGTACAAGGTGAATCAAACAAAGTTTCAATCTAAGGTAAGCCCAAAACTATGAAAAAGTTAAGTATAGAATAATGTGGTTTTATCAAGGAAAAATTATTGGTAGTTAATGATGCAAGTAAAGAGGACAAGATAAGGAACTAAGGAAGATGAAAGCGACACCTAGAGAGACTTGGAAGAAGAATACAAGATCAAGAGAGGATGGAAAAGACCATGAAATACTTGAAGTGACCATCAAGTCTCATGCATGTAATTTTATATGTACTAAGCATGATGGTTCAAGTATGGATATTCCAAGAGAGGGAGTCACTCCATGATCACATGGATAAAATAATCAATGAGGCACAAGAGCTCATGATAGAACAAAGGAAATAGGAGGACATCCATGTTCCTAAAAAAGGAGATGATTATATAAAGAATGCATGTTTGTAGGCTGACAATATCAATCCAAAAGTGATCCAAAGAAATATTAAGAGTAGGTTAGTACTGAAAGAGAAAAGAGAGGGTATTCTTATCCCAAGTAGTATGCAAAGAGATGAAGAGCAAATATTCATGGAAGGACAGATACAAGTAAGAGATCAAGAGAACAAACAAATGAAGAAAGAGAAAGGTAAAAATTTAATCTATTCAATTATTAATGTTTCAGTTGAGTTTATTGTAGTTATGCATGATAATAATAATAAGAGAAAGGTTGTTAAGAAGTGTTGTGTTATAATGAACCTGAATTGGTCAAGGAGATGTCCTTGCAAGATGAAAAAGGAGGCTATGAGAATACTCACCATGAGACGATCGAGTATCATGAAGAAGAAACCAAGGAGGATATAAATGATATGATAAGAGTGAAGTAAGAATAGATGAATGAGAATCCATTAGAGCATGAGGACAAAGGAGAAATCATTTTTAATAAGATGGACTAGTAAGGAAAGTATGAACAAACCAGGACAAATGTGTAAGAAGCTATGGAATAGAAGAAAGAACGAAGCATAAGAACCAAACATTTGAGATAGAGTATGATGAATAGAAATAAAATATGGAGGAGATGGAATATGAAGAGGACAAAGACTTTCATCAGATCATGCACTTCATAAAGGTAGAAGATGATTTGGCAAAGAGCCAAGACAAGGCAAGGAGACAAAGACAAAAAAATATTGAGAAGAGGTGAGAAAGATAAGAGGATAATTAACAATAAAAACCTATAAAATAAAAAGATGAATAATTGTAAAGGAGGAAGTTGGACACGGTGCATTTGAGTAGGAGCTCAAATTTTCCCACTTAGGGAGCTTGATGTAGAGCATCACAGGTAACATAGGGTGTTAATGGGTTTGAGAGTTTCATGATGACCATTTTGGTATTTTTTGAGTGTGAGAGGTATTTTAGGGTCCCCTAGGGTGTGTTTGAGACATTAATAATCTTGGGGTTGTGTGATCTTATCCATTTGAAGTTTTGTTGCCAAAAAGAGAGATTTGAAAATTTGAATTTGTAACTAAGATTTGGAGTGGTATTTTGGTTTTGTGTGATATAAAAATGATTATAAATGTTTTTTTAATGGTCCTATTAGGGCCTATGGGTGTGTTTTAAAAAAAATTCAATGTGTTTGTTATGAGAAAGAAATTTATCTAAGAAAGGCAATTGTAATTTCCACCCTATGTGAAATTAGCTTTGTGAGGAAATTATTTTACATGTTTAGCATTATAAAATGATATAAATGCATGTAATTGAGTATAGAGAGTTGTATTAGTTTTATATGAGAGTATAAATTTCAAATGAGATAGATTTGGAGTTAATTATAATATAATAAAAGAACAAGAAACGTATCAAGAAATCTATTATGTTGTAGGTGTGATTGAGATGTATTGTTGATGAATGAAGGAATAGAAAGGAAATTATGTTTTCCTTTATATGAAATCCCAGAGTCTTCATTACATTAAAATGTAATCATAACATAATTATATATTGAAATATTATGTGGTTAATATTCATGCTTAGCCTACAAGTGGTTATATATAGTATACCTCAAGAAGAGGCAGTTTGCTAATTTACAATCCAGAATGACAAGTTTTGTATTGTTGATCATTGTCTAGGTGGTTATTTAATTTTTAGAGTCCATAATTTTTAGTATAATACCATTGGAGGCTCATAAATCTTTGTATAAATTCAAGATTCAAATGAAACCTTCACACATAGCCTTGTTAAACACTCAAAATTCTACAATTCAACCTTGGATCACCTGATGGTGATTATTCATGCATAATTATCTATTTATAAAGGTGAAGTGAGTTAGGTCAGACCTATTCTAGCTATTATATGTGTTTGAAGTGGTTTAAAGCTCAATATAGCCCATTTTGTAGGCTTTTGGGCTTGTATAGGCCTATCAAAACCTAGACTAGGGTTTTCAACTTGTAACTAAAATAACTTTTGATTTCACTAGTCAAAATTCTTAAAAGTTTGAATTCTTATGTTATTTGGTATTTATAAGGTTTTGAGTTAGTATAGTACCATATAATCTAGTAACTAAGACTGTTTCATTGAATTAGGCCTAAGGAGACCTAATTGGTAGGGAGGCTTGGTGAGTTAGTAGTGTCGTATGAAATTTTGAGCCATTAGATTAAATTACCATAAATATGTAATTTAAACTCAAAATGCCAAACTACATTGGTAAGGTCTAAATCCATTAAATCAAATACACATAGATAAATAAACCATTCAAGCCTATACTTGAATCCTAAAGCTAATTTCTCCAAATGATTAAATGGGTCAAAACAAGAAGATTGGGATTGATATTACCTTAGACTTAGATTATTGACATGGTGATTGCTTGATCAAGGATGTTGATAATGGATTCAAGGATTAGATTTGGCATGGAGACTCCTTAAACTTCTTAGATAGCTTTTAGTTAGTAGTTAATTTTTTGGTTAGTTTATATAGAGGTATAGGTTATTTAAATTATAGGAGGGAAGGATCAATGGCTAAGATTCAAAGTTGGATTATGGAGATCTAGGGTGGAGAATTAACCAAATAATTTGAAATTCTTTGTAAGCCTATAGACTTAGAGGCTTTTAGAGAAGAGGGGTGAGAATAAATAGAATTATATAATTAGAGAATTTTAGAATCCTCTTAGGGGTTAATTAGGCTTAGATAGGGGATTAAGTGTTATAAGTACAATCACTAAGAAGAGGGGTGAATCAGTGAGCCCAGATATTTCAATTTCAATTCTGATTGTTTCTGTCTAATTTTTCTTTTTCTTAAGTGTGAAAAGAAGAAACTAGTTAAGAAGGGTGTGGAATAATACCTTTTCAATGTGCACACGTTGAATCTAAGTGATTGTGAATGGTAATCTAGGTATTTGAATCAAGAGAGGATGGTTGGTATGGTGTTAGTTCCAAAATGAACACAAAATGAAATAAACACACTAATAGCATAACATCTCTAGGCCTAGACACTAGGGAGAGGTTAGTTAACAAAAAAAAAAAAAAAAACACAACTAAAAAGTAAGGAATAAAACACAAAAAATCCTTCACCTTTTTTGGATTCTCCAAATGCCTTTGTAGTTGTGGCTTGCTCAGCTTGTGCTCATGAAATCCTTGGCAATGGAAGCTTGGCTACCTCCATCTCTCCTTAGCACCTTTGGCTTGTGGTTTGGCTTGGATTGGAATAAATTTGGCATGGTAACACTAGTTTTATGAAGCTTTTAGAACCATTTGAGCATTATAACTTTTCATAATCAAGACTTAGAAATGATGTGGTAAGGCCTCCTATTTATAGATTTTTGTAAATGTCTAGAATCAACCTAAACTGTCCATCTTGAGATAAAGATGTGCGGTTGAGGATTAATCCAATTTTTATAATTAAATGTTTAATTATCATCATCATGAAATTAGAAGAAGGGGAAATTACAAGGCATGGAGGGCATCATGAAAGGCATTGATGAGGCATGGAGGGCATGAATCCTAATATTTGTGGTATTTATGGCCTAGGGATGTCTTTCCAAGAAATGAGGTCACCTAATGATGTAAATATTTAATATTCATTTATAAAAAAATGGTATTCAATAAGTTTACCTGTAATTTCTTATTATGCCTTGATTTGAATTAATTAGGCTCTTAAGCATGATTAAGCACTTTGTGCACAAATTACTAAAATTGATCAGACTATCTTGTTATTGGTCTAAAATTTGACTAGATTGGAATTGGAAGTCCATGTTAGATACATTGGAATTGTATTCCCATTTAGAGTGTTACCAATAAAAAATAACAAAGGCACGTATCTTATGTAGAATATTTGATAAGAAAGAGCAATTTAGAGCACCCAAGTGCAAAATTGGCTCTTTGACTCAGAATGATCTGATCAAAGTTAGCTAGCACATAAATTGCATTGCCCCATTTAGGGATACCCTAGCCAAAATCAGCACTTGAATACATTATTTAGTGTGTTTTAGTGTTTTTAGGCTAAATTATGCATTTTAAGTAGAAATTTGTCAAAACCCTGGTTGGAGGTCATTGGTGGCCAGTTTATGTGTCTATAGTTTGCCCCTATTTTGGAAGGCATTACAAGATATATGCATAGTAACATCTTCTCAAATAATTAAAATTTCTTGTATGCCTATAACTATAATTATGATAAACTAATTGTATGATGCCCCCTCGAGGGAATGGTTGGCACAAGTAGGTCGACAAACGGTCCCTCAAAAAGAAAGAAGTGAAATGAAGGGACCAAAAAAAAAAGATGGGGTGAAAACATAATGATATTGAAAAAGTAGTCAAAATTAGTAAGAATGCAAGTGGGATGGTGCATAATGGTTTTCCCAAAGGCGGTTATAAGCATTGTACCCCAATAGTGGCAATGTGGTATGATAACATAATGATTTGCCTAAAGGCAGTTGTAATCATTGAGAAGATGGAGCTACCCCAATTAGGATAGACAAACAAGAGAATAGCATACCCTTGTATGGGTGGAAAACATAAAGTGGTGACAACACAATGATTTTCTCAAAGTTGGTTATAATCATTAAGAAATACAGGGGGGATGATATGCAATGATTTGCCCATAGGCAATTATAATCATAGGACCCTGATTATGAAAAACATGATAAACTTGGTCGAGGATGATGAAAACTTAACGCAGAGGGTAATGATCATTTAGAACAACCTACTAGTAGGGATATGTTTATCTAAACTAATAAAGGTTTAAATTCTTTCATGGTTAATTACTTTGTTCGGGATATGATTGGGATTAAATTGAGATATCAGTGCTGAAGATATGCCACCATTGTTAAATAGACTTATTGAAGCTGAGGTTTGTTTTACCAAATGTCAGTAGGCATCATGGTATAACATCATGAGGACTGGGCCAAAATATGCATAAATATTGACTCCCATAATCCAATACTCAATAGAAAACTATGCACCGATAATAGAAACCATGATGACAATATAAACATATGAATATGGATGGATTTAAGTGTAAGTGTGGGTAAGGAATCACCTAATGAACACACATAAACTGAATCAAGGCAACCATGTTGAAAGCAAACAAATAGGAGAAACAAATAACAAAAATAAAAACAAAAACAAACAAATAATGTAATAGAAACCATACGAACATTGCCCCTAGAAAAATAGGTGACAACTTAACAAATAAACAAAATGGGGGAATAAAAGAAAAGGAAGGGGGTCGTCAATCTATCTCCATATGCACTAGGCAAGTGGATGTTTCCTACATAGTTCCATGGATGTAATATCTAATAAAAAACTTCATGCCAAATGTAGTTCTCCCAGGGAATGGGAAGAATGTGATAACTAAGGAAAACAAACAGAAATGGATGTGATAGAAGAATAGGAATGGTCTTAAAAAATGGTAAGTGCATGAGATAAAAAGGCTATAAAGGATGGGGAAACTAAATGAAAATTGATTTTCTTGTAATTTAATAAGGGTTCCTAGAATTCTTAAGGAAAAAAAGTGGTCAATATTTTTATTCTTTTCTAACAATTTTTCAAATATTTTTGGAATTGTTTTGGGGTATCTCAACTCAATAGAGAATGACAAGACACTAAATAGTTCAAGCTCACAAAATGATGAGATCATGGCTTAGGTTAATGAGAAAATGGTGAGAGTGTGGCTTAGGTTTCTCATAAAATGGTGAGAACATGGCTTAGGTTTTTCACAAAATGGTGAGAGCATGGGGAAAAGGGTCATTGAGCTAACCTCAACAAGTATCAAGAACTACCTACATAGTCCTAGAGTAGGACCTCAAGTCACTATAGTTTTACCCTTACAGTGAAGTAATTTGATTAGTGTAGTATCTAATTCAAACAAAATAGGCACAGTTGGTAACAAAGCATAGTACGACATAGGAAGTGGTAAGTTGGTACATTAAGGCTTAATGTTACCCCTAGTTTTCCCATAGGTACGTATAACCAAGACATAATGGCATAGATCAATGGTACTAATTTTCCTAAAGGAAACTATAATTAGTAGCAAGATCAATGGTAAGAAAGGCATAACAAATAAAGGATGCAACTACTAAAACTTTTGACACACGATCCCAAAATATGATCTCTATCTGAAGTACTTGGACCAACTGATGAAATTGATCAGATACCTCGATGCTAAAAATACATAATGAATGGTAAAAACCAAGGTCAAACAAGCTAAGCTTTAGAATACACTAGCTTAATAGAATGGAAGCAAAAAGTGGATATGATGAAGAGAAAAGATAAGGATGGTACTTTGTACAAAGAAGAATAATGATAAAATGGCATAATTGAAATGGTCCTTAAAAACAATACACCTTAGCACTCAAGCATAGTACCACATGAGAGAATAATATTCATTGGCTTAAGAAGTTCATCTCCATCTAGTTTGGTAAGCCTGTATGCTCTTGATCTGTAATCTATAGTAATGATGAAAGGCCCTATCCAGTTTAGTTTAAATTTTCCTTTATGTTTCTTCTCAATCATGGTATTCTTTTGGTTTTCTTTAAGAACAAAATCACCAAGTTTAAATGTTATATACTTAACACATCAATAATAGTGGCCTTTGAGTTAGTTTTGATATACTTGAAGGTTATTAAGTGCATTTTTACATTTCTCATCAAGTAGATCTAGCTCTTGTAGGTGAGATACTCGATAGTCATGATCGTCTAAGACATTCTTGAAAGAGATGCGTAGTGAAGGCAACTCAACCTCAATGGGAAGGAAGGCTTCAATACCATTAACAAGTGAGTATGGAGTGGCTCCTATAGGGGTACGATGATTGGTATGATATACCCAAAGGCTAGGGAATATCTGGAGGTGCCAATCATGATTGACATCATTGACAATCTTTTTGAGAATGTTGATAATTATTTTATTAGATGCCTCAGCTTGGCCATTACCTTGAGGGTAATATGTTGTATAAAAATGTTGTATGATGTTGTATTCAGTACATAGATGGTCTACATCCTTGTTCTTGAATGATCCTCTATTATCAGATATAATGTCAAAGAGGATACCATAGTGGCAAATGAGATGGTTAAAAATGAATTTGGAAATTTGCTTTCCAGTTACGTGAGGGGTATAGCTTCAACCCACTTAGTGAAATACTCAATGGTAGTAAGGATATGTTTATGGCCATGAGATGAAGTGGGGTTAATATTCCCAATGAGGTAAATTCCCCATGTAGAAAATACCCATGGCATCAACATCAGTTTCAAAGTTTTTACTAGGTCATGAATCAAATTAGCATGTTGTTGACATTTGTCACACTTTTTTACATATGCAGTGGCATCTACATCTATTTTGGGCCAATAATAACCAATACACAAGAGTGTTTTGGACAAGACTACCCCACTAGAATGAGATCCACATACTCCTTTGTGAACTTCTCTTAACGCTATTGTAGACTCTACTGAAGTTAAATAATGAAGTAGAGTTCCATCAAAGCTATGATGGTAAAGGGTGGATCCAAGTAGAGTATAATGGGTGGAATGATGAATGAAGGATTTGGTTTGTTTTTGAGATAGGCTAGGTGGTATAACTTGGTCATGAAGGTAGTTTTGAAGGTCTAAGTACCAGATAGAATTAGGACTAATAATATCACAAATCATGGTAATGGTTGAAGGTTCATGAGCTGGTGCTGACAAATTCTCAATGAGGAACTAATTCTCTTTAGCTTTATCTATTTGTCAAATTAGATATCCAATAGTAGCCATGGCATCTATAGTTTTGTTACCAATCCTTTGTATGTGCTCAAACTGAATATTGGCAATTTGTTGCTTAAGAGTGTTGACCATGGCTTTATATGGAACTAGCTTGTCATCTTTGGTCTAAATATGATCTATAACCTGATTGATGATTAACTAAGAATCACCATAAACTTGGAGATGAGATATATTCTAATGCACTACTTATCAAAGTTCTAAAACAAGTGTTTCATACTCATCTATTTTGTTTTTACAAGGAAAGATGATTTTAAATAATTTAGGGATTAGGTCCCCCTATGGTGTAATAAACAATAGGCCTACCCCTGATCCATGTGAAGTAAATGAGCCATCAAAATATAGTTTTCAGGGCTACTCCTCAAGGTGTGTGTCAATGATGATCATTAAGGATTTATCAAGAAATTGAAATGTGAGTGGCTATGTGTCTATGAGAGGTACTTCAACGAGTTGATATGCAATAAATTGTCCCTTGATTGCCTTCTAATTGACATACTCTATGTTAAACTCACTAAGAAATATGATCTATTTAGCCATTCTACCTTTAAAATATATTTTAGATAGTAGATACTTGAATGGATCTACTTTTGAAATGATTATGGTCTTATTATTCAACATGTAATGGCACAGTTTTTGAGCTATGAAGACCATGGCCAAATAAGCTTTTTCAATAGGTGCATATTTATGTTCATATGTAACCAAGGTATGGCTTAAGTAGTACACATCATGCTCTTTTCCATTGTGATCATGTTTAACCAAGAGTGCCCCCAGAGTATGGTTGGTAGCTGATAGGTATAACAAGAATGGCCTTATTAGCATAGGAGGTAATAAAATAGGTATATTATTAAGATAGTGTTTGAGTTATTGAAAATTTGTTTGGTAGTGATCATCACAGTGAAATGCAACTCCCTTCTTCAAGAGGTGTGTAAATGGATGTCACTTTTCTAATAATTAAGAGATGAAGTGCTGATACTACAAAGTTGCTTTAAATTGGTTGGTTGTGGCATCTTGGTTATAGCATAGACTTTAGCTGGATCAACTTTAATACCTCTACAAGACATGATGAAGCCAAGTAGTTTTCTATAAGTCACATCGAACACACATTTTTATGGATTGAGTTTGACTTTGTACTCCCATAATCTTTTAAATATCTTATATAGCACTACTAGATAGTTGGCTCTAGTTTTGGATTTTCCTAATATGTCAACAACATAGTCTTCAACAATATCATGCATCATATCATGGAATATGATAGTCATAGCCCTTCAATATGTATCTCTAGCATTGTTAAGGCCAAATGGCATTACCTGATAACAAAAAGATCCCCATGGAGTGGTGAACATTGTTTTATGTTGGTCTTCTGGTGCTATTCTAATTTGGTTATATCCTGAAAAGCCATCCATGATTGAAAGCATTTCATAACCTATCATGGATTCAATGATCATGTCAATATTAGGAAAGGGAAAATCATCTTTAGAATAAGATTTGTTGATGTCTCAAAAATCAATATAAATTCTAATCCCTTTATTCTTTTTACTAATAGGTACCACATTAGAGATCCATTCTGAGTAGTCAATGGATAAAATACATCCTACTTCTAAGAGTTTTTCCAACTCTTTTCTTAACAATATAGTAATGTGAGGATGCATCTTATGTAGATTTTGTTTTATCGATTTGGCATTAGGATTAGCCACAAGGTGGTGTAAAACAAGGCAATGTCTAAACCTGGCATGTTAGAATAGGCCCATGTAAAGATATCTACCAATTCTCTCAATAGAGCTATAAAGACTTCATATTCCTCCTCAGTGAGGGATGCTCCTAATTTTATCCATTTTAGGTCTAATGGAGTCTTGATATTTACCTCTACTATATATTCTAATAGAATGGTTGAACCATCTTCTAAGATAGTAGGCAGTGACTTGAACTATTGAATTATGTCTGGGTCCTCCATTAGGACTTGTTCTTCAACTTCTCCTAGGCATGATGAATCTGAGTCCCCTAATGGGAGATCTGGCCATGTAACAAAAATAGTCAAAAATTCTTGGAGAATATGATCAAATATTTTTTGTTTCTCTAAGCTAAACTTATATCTATAGCCAAGTTCATCATTGGTGGTCTCCTTGTCTAAATTTGAAGAATAATGAGCACCCCCATCTAATGGTGCCTGAAACAAGTTTTCACCACTAGACTGGTCTTTATCTTTAATTTTTCCCTAGTCAAAAATCACCTCAAAGAGGTTTCCACTTTGGGACCTCAATGTTTTAATTATTTGTTTTTGGCTAAGGTTGTTCACTAACTCTTCAAAATAGGCTGCGAGATCTAATGTGATTAAGAATCTTGATTTGTGATCTCTCAATGGAACATTATCTCTAAGGCCTAAAAAGTCATAGAATACCTCATCATTCTAAAACTCATCAATTGACAGACTAGATTTTTATTGCTCCCAATCCATGAATTGGGGATAATATAATGGTAATAAGTTGTGATGAATGGCTAGGTAAGGGTAAAAATGGCATTGGTATCAAACATGTTGGTTTCAGCTAGGTTATCAAAGGTGAGGATACGATCAAACTCTACTTCACTATTAGCATCATCATCACTAGTCACTGGTGATGGTATTTGAATAAGATATGTGGGGTCACCCCCAGGTGGTTTAAATCTAATTCCATAAGGTGTTTCATACTTGGTCATGGAAATTGGCTCGATGGTTCTTTGTTGATTCGATTTTGAAGGCCTCTTCCTTCATAATTATGATACTCCATGATCCTATTGGGAATAGGATACTTTGAATTTTTATAAGAATCTACTTGGTTATCATTGTATAACCATGATTCATCAATTTCAAGAGGGTCAAGTCATAGGCCAGTTGCTATTACAAATGTGACAAGTCCCATATCTTTGTTCTTTTGTTTCCAATGCATATGTGGAGTGACTTTAGGTCACCCAAAGGTTTTTAGATTCTAAGGAATATTGGTAATATGAAATGTATCATGGGTCACAAAATCTCCCAATCTATTATCTAAAATGGTGAAATGATTAGAAGCTTCAGGAGGTGATATGTGTGAAAGGGAATCCAAGGTATTAAGAACTATGCAATTATCTAATGAGGGATCAATAAGTATAGCTTTTTCTTTATCCTACTTTAAACTTGGATTCATGCCATATTGATAATTTTAGCTTTGAAATTTGGCCTCAAGATGATTGCAATGTTCATATAGATGTAAATCTCCTAGAATATTCACTTTTATCCCTGAGTGGGAAAACTTGACACATTGGTGCAATGTTGATGGGACTACATGAATCTCATGTAACCAAGGCCTACCTAGAATCATATTATATGATAAATCAATATCAAGCACATGTCAAAGTGTATCATGGGTCAAAGGCCCAATGATAACTGGCAAACTAATGGTGCCTTGTGATTCTCTTTCCTGATTATCATAAGCTTTGATAGTTATTGTTTCTGTCTAGAGATCCACCATTGTGTACCCAAGAAGCTTGATGAGCTTTAGAGACACTATGTTGAGGCTAGATCCATTATCTATAAATACATGTTTCACTTTATGATGTCTTATATAAACCTTTATGTATAATGGATTATTATGGAACAAACCAAGGGAGGACATATCGCTTTGGCTGAATATGACTTGTTAGGCTGGAGCTAGATGTCCAACCAAAGCTTGAAATTTATCAATGGATATGTCACTAGCAATAGTGGATTGGGTCAAAAACTCATTCAAAATGTTTTTATGGATTATTGAAATTCATAGCAAATCTAAAATATAAATTTGTGATGGTGTCTTTTGTAATTGTTCCACAATATTAAACTTCTTGTCTTGGTCAAGAGTGAATGGTTTATTATGAGGTTGAATGGTTGGTTAAATGATAGGCAAATTGGTGGATAGTTATGGGCCTAGGATAGTAATCTTCAACCTCTAAGTTGTGATTGCACAATCAAAATTAAATACTAGACCATTATTGCTAACCAATGTTGGAAATGGTGTGGGACTAGATAAGACAAGTCTCAGTTGTTGGTGCACTTGCATGTGGTCACATGACAAGAACAAGTTGTCGATATAAGGTCTAAAAATGGAAGTCTGAGTTTGTTAGTTTGCTTTATACACTCCTATGTCAAATAAATATTATCCATGTAATTTGGTTGAATATTATTATTTAGCAATGGTCTAAGCTAATTAGTGTTTGGTCTAGGATTATTGGAGATGGTATTAACACTACCCCCTACAACCCTGTTGTACTCATGTGAAACCATATGGTAGGTTTGTTGGTTGTTACCATTCTGACTTTGGTTTTGCCCATTATTTTATCATTTTGGGTTTTTCTACTGATTTTGTTGCTCCTACTAGTTCAGCCTTTGATGTTGATTTTGCTACTATATTGACCATTATTGTTGTTGTTGATTATTCTATTTTTATTGATTGTTATGTCAAGGAAAGGGATTTTGATATATCCCAAGAGTTTGATTATAATTGGAAGCACCATTATCTAATTTTATCTCCCAATTCTCCAACATATTCTTAATTAAATGTTTGATTTAGACACATCTTCGTAGATTATGCTTGTTGACACGATGATAATCATAGAATTCATTTTCATAGTACCAATCAAGATAAGGAATGCCTTGTAGATAATGCTTTGGTATAGGCTAAATAATCAAATTAGTGGTAGCAAGATTGAGAAATACATACTCAATAGGTTCTCCTAGGTCATTAAAGACACGAGGTGGAGGCATAGTTATCCTAGGAGGACGGGTTTGTAATGGTATTGACTATTGTATTTGTTGTGTAGGTCTTGGTTTTTGTGTTACTATCATTGGTTGGAAAGGTTTCTAGGTAGGAGTAAGTTGAAAATGTGGTTTAGATGATATTTTCACCATTTGCACATGATGGGATTTGATTACTACATTTCCCACAACATTCCTATTATGGTTGAATTGCTTCAATCTTTCTTATTTATTGGCCTATATCAGTTGTGATGCTAATTCTTGAATGGGATGTTGATTTTAGTTATTTCTCTAATTGGTACATTGATTTTGATTTGTTAAATTAAGCTTGATGACTCCTTTATTGATGAATACCCACTCGATCAACAAGCTTTTATAAATGATCTCCTTGAATGTATATGCACATTGTAGTTTCAGATGATAATCTATCTCACTATGCAAATTTATGGTAAACACAGTGGTTAATTGTTTATCTGGTAAACTATGGGTGAAATGGCTTGCAAGGGCTCTCTATCATTGTAAATAACTTGTAAAACTCTTACCATTTTTTTTTTGCTTGTGTTAAGTCCACTAATGAAATATCATGCTCAATATTATAGGAAAAGTGTTGCACAAACTTATCAGAAAGATCATCAAAATCCATTACTAAATTTTTGGGTAACTTCAAAAACCACTCCAAGGCTTGTCTAGGTAAGCTCTTTGGAAACAAAAGTAAAAGGTATATGTCTCTATATGCCACTAGTTGACATGTAATTAAAAATTCAATCAAATGAGTCTTAGGGTCACCTTTCCCTCTATATGTATCAAATTTTAGTGGTTCATGTCTTGGAGGAAATGGTATCTGCAAATACTCCATGTTGAATGGATAGGAACATACATCATTAGATTTGAACTTTTTAGTTTGTTTACTAGTTTGAATGATAGCACTTGCATCCTTCATTTGTTGCAATTCTTGGGATAAGAAACTAGAAAGAATATTGATTTGAAGGAGAATATTAGTTTGGGTAAATGGTTTGGAGGTCACAAGTGGGACACTTTGACTAGGGTATGATGGGGATACCTATTGGGGTACATTAATTTGGTTGGGGAATGGACCAAGAATATGTATACATGGATTAGGATGTACTTGAAATTGCATATTTAGTTATGTAATATTCTGGTTTGGGTTGGTGATAAAGGTTTAACTTGGTGGATTTTTTGGTCGAGATGGAGGGATATAAATATATTATGCCTACTATGGTTGAAAAGGGACATGTTGTTGACTAATCAAACCTTGTTGTTGAGTGGGAACTTATGGACCAAGAACCTATCTTTGGATTTGTGGCACATTTTGAACCAACAGTTGTCTAGTAGGTACTTGAGAAACATAGGGTCCTATTTTTTACACAAATCCCTATGAGGAAGTGAAATTAGGTTACAAATTTGGCATTTTTCACTGACCCACATTTGATCATTGTTGACTAGTCATTACTTAGTTTTAAATCAGCAAATTAGTCTATGACTAAAGAGGTATGTTTGTCATTACCTAGTGAGGTAGAACATTTGTTTCCCTTGATTAAGGTAGTAATGTATTTGTCCTTTGATGTATTGATACACTAAATTGTGCCTATTGTTGTAGAATATTACTCATTATTTTTTTTGAGGAGTACGGTTCATCACATTATGTCATTGAGGCATGACATTAGCCATTATTTGATTACCTAATCCCATAGGTTTTATACTTGAGGAAGCAACTAGTTAAGGTTGGGGTGTAGAAACTCCTATTCCTTAGTATGATGACCTATTCATAGGATTACCTATAGGCACATGTTTTTGGCTAATTATTTGCATATTAATATCACTTTTATCAAGACTGGATGTTGTTTACACATTATCTACTACATTTGGCTCACTATTCAGTGTAGAGATTGAAGACACTTTTTCAATAATAGGCATGTGGCTCAAGTTATCTATCAAATTAGTTTGTATCAATGGGTCAAAACTCATATTCTCTCATCCAGTTAACTCTACCAACTCTTGTTGAAGGAACTAGGTCAATTAGAGGCTTACTTATCATGTTCATCTAATTGAAATCATGTGTTAGAATTAGGTATGTTTGATATGCTATCTGCATTTGGTTAAAGTGATTTCCCATTATGTTTTTTCCTCGATTAGATATATTAGGATCTTGGTACATTGTTTAGACTAGAGCCATAGGATTTATAGAAGAATCCTATTGATCGCAAATGATATTGTGGGGCACTCTTACTAGACTTGGTAAATTTTCATGGGGGAAGTTTGTTGGAAACTTGGCCCCTACCTCTATGGCTCTAACCAAAATCTCATCTTTGTTCTCTAAAAAAATGTCGCTCAAATAAAAATGGATCATACATGGAAGCCACATTAGTATAATATGATTTTTGAAGTACTAGCTCATCCACTACATGTATTTCAGCTAGGTATTGTGTGGTTTGCTCTTGGTCATATTTTGAATAAGGTGGTGTGTTAACTAGATAGTTAGCCAATGGATCTTGGCTTTGTGCCCTTGATTGAGTATTGTAAGAGGGATAATAATCCATCTCATAAGCAATATTATCCGCATATGGGTCTTGCACCATTTCTTCATGCACCACCACATTACTAATCCCTAGATTGTACATGAGTCCACTATGAGTGTAGGAATACATGTTAGGATCCATAGTCAATGTTTTGTGATAAAAGGTCAAAGAGTTATACAAAATCTAAAAAGGAAAATGTCTAAAATAGATGATGTCCCAACTTGGTATAGATTCATCAAAAGGATCAAAAAGGTTTATGCAAAGTTTTGTGAGGAAATAAGATAGCATGAAGTATCTAAAATTTCACTGTTCACACAAAGATAAGCAAGTAAATGGACCTAAAATCAAAATGCCAAACTCTAAGGTTGAAGTGTTTCAAATCAATCTAATCTAGGAATTTAAAAGTTGATAGGTCTTTTGGACAAACGTGGTGTCAAAATCTAGGCTTAAATAAGGCATGCACTAAGACTCTTGGCCAAATGATGTCAAAAGATAGACTTTGAAATAGATGAAAGTTTTAATCTAACAGATTTGAAACACTTCTAACAAACACTAGGCATTTGATTATTGGACATGAACTTGATCAACTAGGTATAAGGTATGAAACAAAAGGCACTTTAGAAATAGTTTATTTTCTCACAAAAATGGTATAAATCTTGGTTCTTTTGACAAACAAGCTAGACAGAGGTGATTAGTATAACTTCTTTAGATAAAAGATCATAAAAGTACACTTGGATTGGTTTTAAAATGTAGGAAAAAAAATTTAACTCTATGCAAGAGGGTCTATGAAATAATTTTTGAAATGTTTTAGGCAACGTAACAATGCTATACTACCCAAAAGGTGTAACAAAAAGGTTTATTTCAAAAACTTTCTAAGGCAAAGATGCTTTCCTATAATTTTGACAGTATAACATTACTTTTATTGATTTAAAATGTTGTGGTGCATAGACTCAAAGTGAAAATCTTTAACAAAAAATGGTTTAATTCTATCAAATTTTGATAATTATTATGAGTGTTAAATGCCCTTCAACCCAAATTGGAAATTAAACTTAATTTCCCTAAAGTTTAGTGTAAATGGTGAACCCACTTAACATATCAATCGTATAAACTTATAAAGGTGTAATTTTGAATTTAGATTATAAGTGAATGACTTTAAAAAACTTTGGTAAAGGTCTAGACTCAATTGGGTCGCATAACTATGCCAAAGTGGATGATATGACTCTCAAGCTTTTGATGAACTTTTTAACAAGGCAAATTGATGATCTCACATGGGCAGCATAATGCCTCTTTGTTTAAAGGAAAATTTGGACTATGTGTTTGGTTTGGATTATTTGTTTACACCAAGTTTTGACTTTAAACAAGACTTTAATCTAGGATAAGACCAACTAATTAATCGCTCTTAGATCCTAAACTAAAAAGGTTGCTTGGTATTATTGGAAACTATCAATATACATCATTTGAGAGGATTTTAAGTGTTCATCCAAAAGTAAATGTGAATTATACAGTAGGGTTTTTACACCCCCACTTCTCTCAAATGATAGTACTATAATATGGACCTTGAGGTGCACTTTTCACCAATAATACTTCCACAGCAAGTGGGGAGTTTTCTAAGATCTAACAAGTTTTCGAATGATCTATGGGAATCAATTGCGTAATGACTTTCATGCTAAACAATGCAAAAGAAAAGCATGGATTTTGGGTTTGTATCACTTGGAATGTTGTAAAGAGGTCTAGTCCTTTTTGCAACCACTACATCCTACTATTTGTTCAGTGTAGTGCGATGTACAAAGTGCCACTACGTCCCGTGTACAACTCCAAAGGAGCCAAATAAAGTCAATGTTGGGAGATGAAACCCCAAGTTAAAGCTTCCCTAAATAATTTGTGGGAGGTGATGAAGTCCCCCTCACAAGCCAAGTTTGCATAAAAAATAAATAAAGCATGAAATATAAATACTTTAGGGTCATTTTCAAGGTCACCCAAACTTTCATGAGTTTTTGGGGAGTGCTTTAGATGACTTTGTATTTATTCCTTGGAATAGGATTTGTGAAATAGGAATGGTGTTTTTGATTCTAAGGGTTCCCTATAAGGGACAAATGGAAGAGCATACACGTAGCATTCCTCTTTTTTCCAAATAAAAATTTAATTTAAACAACTATTGCAAACAAGAATTGACAAGTGTGTTTAATTTTTAGCCCACATAAAAGTGAGGTGGTGTTCATTTGACCCCTTGGTCTTAGATGAAAAATTTTAAATCATTCATCATTAACATCTAAAAATTTTAAACACCAAAACAAAGTTCCTAGTTTATTTTTAAGCATGAAAAAAATGATCTAAACATGTTTTTGTCAAATGTCAAGCTTGGTCCTGCAGCAAAAATATCATGTCCTTTAGCTTTGAAGCTCTTTTTGTTTTGAAACAACGAACATTAGAAAAATAGCTCTTGGGTATGTGTTTTTTGAAAAACATAGTGACCAATCATGGTTACCTTCGCTAATCAAAATCTAACCAATGTTGGTTTTGCTAATCGATGTCAATTAAGCTATGCAATCAATGTCAGTCTTACTTGCTGACGTTGGTTACTGTGTAAAATCATGGCAACCAAAAATGGCAAAACAAAGTTAGAAAATCAATTTGTAAGAGTTTTAAGGGTCCAAATAAATATTTAAGAGTTAAAAAATGATCTTTTTCAAGTGTGAGATGCATCTACTCCCACCAGGCATGCCATTATGTGATCTAGGAATTTTACTCAAGAGAGGATGGTTAGTATGGTGTTAGTTCCAAAATGAAAACAAAATGAAATAAGCACACTAATAACATAACATCTCTAGGCCTAAACACTAGGGAGAGCTTATTTAACAAAAACAAATGACAAACACAACTAAAAAGTAAATAATAAAACACAAAAATTCCTTCACCTTCCGTAGATGCTCCAAATGCCTTTGTAGTAGTGACTTGCTCAGCTTGTGCTCATGAAGTCCTTAGCAATAAAAGCTTGGCTACCTCCATCTCTCCTTAGTACCTTTGGCTTGTGGCTTGGCTTGGCTTGGAATCAATTTGGCATGGTAACACTAGTTTCATGAAGCTTTTAGAACCATTTTAGCATTATAACTTTGCATAATCAAGACTTAAAATGATGTGGTAAGGCCTCCTATTTATAGATTTTTGTAAATGTCTAGAATAAACCTAAACCATCCATCTTGAGATGAAGATGTGTGGTTGAGGATTAATCCAATTTTTGGAACTAATTTTTTAATCATCCTCATCATTACATTGGAAGAAGGGGAAATTAAGAGGCATGGAGGGCATCATGGAAGGCATTGATGAGGCATGAAGGGCATGAATCTTGATATTTGTGGCATTTATGGCCTAGGGATGTCTTCCCAAGAAATGAAGTCACATGATGATGCAGACATTCAATATTCATTTCTAAAAATAAGTATTCAATAACTTTTCATGGAATTTTTTATTATGCCTTGATTTGGGTTAATTAGCTCTTAAGCATGATTTAGTACTTTATGCACAAATTACTTAAATTGATTAGAATGTCTTGTTATTGTTCAAAATTTTAACTAGATTGGAATTGGAATTCCATGTCAAATGAGTTGAAACCATATTCTCGTTTATAATGTTACCAACAATAAATAACAAAGACATGCATATTGTACAGAAGATTTGATAGGAAAGAGCAATCTAGAGCACCCAGGTGCAAAATTGGCTCTTTGACTAAGAATGATCTGATCAAAGTTAGTTGGCCCATAAATTGCATTGCCCCATTTATGGATACCCTAGCCAAAATTAGCACTTTAATACATCATTTTCACATAATTTGGCATGTTTTAGTGTTTTTAGGCCAAATTATACATTTAAAGTGGAAATTGGTCAAAACCCTGGTTGGAGGTCATTGGTGGCCAATTTTAGGTGTCTACATGAAGATATCCTCTTGGCTCGGGAAGATGATCTACAAATAATAAAACACTAAAATAAACTTTTTTGTTAGAAAAGTAGATGGGTGGATTGCCTAGCATGAGCTAGATCCTAGAAGTGAAAGCATTCTAGGAGGCTGTCAATCCACCTTCTTTAAAACATTTAAGTGGAAATGATAAAAGAAATATATTTTCCTTAAATGACTATAAAAATGAAATAAAATATATCAAATAATATCAAATTAATTGATAAAATTATATGCTTTACTAAGTTAACCAAAATGAAGTAACTAGTTTGATTATACTAATGTTAAAAATTGGTTCAGGCAAGGTTATGGTTTTGGGTTTGGTAATTTGATAAGGGTCAAAAGAATGGGTTTGTTAGGGTTTATTGATATAATAAATTGAGAGGGATGTATGGTTTAAAAATATAAAACAACAAGTGACTAGGGTATCAAAAGGATGAGGGAGCAAAGAGGGTGAATGTGGCAAAGGTGCAAATAGGGCAAAGGAGGTAAATGGAATTACAATGGCAAAGGTGGTAAAGGAGGTCAATGGATTAATATGGAAATTAGATTAATGGGTAAAGGTCAAGGTAATAATATAAAGGAATTAATTAAATAACTGAAAAAAAAAAGGGTTACCTGAGGCTTGTTGAGGTGGCGTGATGTTGTTGATGACGTGATGAAAGAATCCCATGGCAATTTCAATAGAGCTTCATTGCTTTCAATTATTTTCCTCCAATACGTGAATGACCTAAAAAATGATGACCTCCTTCAAATACCTAAAATAATATGTTAATAATCAAATACTAACTTCCAACTTAACCTTGGGTGAAGGAGAGAGCGGGTATTTATAGCATTTGTTGTCAAAAACCATGCCAAAAGAGGGAATAGTAGAAGTATGGCACCATTTCCAATGTGATGCATGAATGAGTCAAAATATAAGGGTGATGGGGTTTCCCACCTTGATCATGGGTCTCCAATTTGGGTTGGTCACCTTGCACATGAGTCTAATTTTGAATGGGAATCATGCACATGGGTCTAAATGAGGCCAAAAGACTTTTCACCACCCTTTCTTGTCTTCATCCAAGCACTTAAAGAGATTCCCCACAAAATGTTATGTAATTTTTCATGTGATTGGATGAATGATTCAAAATATGAGGGTCATGGGTCTCCCATTTGGGTTGGTGTGTCTCCCATCTTTCACATGAGTTCAATTTTGAATGGGAATCATTCACATGGGCCTAAATAAGGTTAAAAGACTTTTCACCACCCTTTCTTGTCTTAGTCCAAGCACTTAAAAATATTTCCCACAAAATGTGGTGTCATTTTCCATGTGGGTGCATGAATGAGTCAAAAAATGAGGGTGGTGGGATACCCACCTTGATCATGGGTCTCCCATTTGGGTTAAAAAGTCAAAAATGGGTGGATATAGTGCCCTTTGTCTTTTCCAAAGCACTAAAGAGGTGGGTATCCCATTTTGAAGGCCACTTTCATTTGTGAAAACAAAATACATGTTTAATGATCACCCCTTAAGGAAAAATTCACCATATTTCAAGGGAAGACCCTTGTAATACTTAAATGAGGTCATTAAGCACCTTGGGAAAGAGTCCTAGGCGGGGTATGATGTCCCAAATCAAGCCACCTCACTTCTAAGCCATGTAACTTACCATATCACCTCCCAAATCATGTTCCATTTCACTTGTCATATCACATGCCATGTCACTTGCCATGTCATTTTGAATAGTGATAGTAAATAGTACTTTTGAATAATATTTTTGAATGGTATTATGTGAATAGAAGAATAGTAATTTGGTTAGGTTAAGAGGGGTTAGTTAAGGGTTAAGAAGGTTTAGGGGGTCTTTAGGGGGTCCCAAGGCATTTAGTCATTAAAAATTGTAAGAGTGAAACTTTCTAGTGTCTACATTTTGCCCCTTTTTTTTATGTGGCTTTGAATTAACAAGATACAAAATAAAAACAAATCACTTAGTCAAAGGTTAGGGTGCTCCAAGTATGGGAAGAGGTGTTCCCCCCTCAAAATGAGAGTCGATGAGGCAATATCAGGTACAGGTTTGATAAGCAATTGGTGGGGAGGCACTAGGTGGTGCCACAAGGTAGTTGGGCATGTGAAATGCCAATGGGATCACAAAATGTGACTAAGCATGATAGTCAAGATTGCATAGAGACTAAAGTAGCCAATGTTGATAAAAGGAAGTTTAGGTTTTAGATAGACATATGATAGGGTAATCGGTCTACAACGTTAGTCATAATTAATCAAATTAAGATTATCAAGTCATCTAGACAAGGTCAATATTATTCAAAGATATTCATGGTAGGAATTACTCCTATAGAACAATACAAATGATCTGGTTACACATGAGGTGTGGCATAAAAAGTGAAACATAGTAAGCATAGTTAGTGCAATCAAAAGGACCAAGGCAAGGTCATCACAAAACATGTGAAGAGGTCAGGTTAAAAATGACCAATGTTGAGGTGGACACGGGCAAGTGGGTTGGTTGGTTGGAATGAGGTGGCCAAGCAGACTCCATATGCACTAGGCAAGTGGATGATGCCTACATAGTTCCATGGACATAATGTATAAACTGAACTTCAGACCTAATATAGTTATTTTGAGGTGGGGAGTGTTGATTAACTTGGTTGTCCCAATTTGATGTATCATGTAATTAGTTCTGATTAAAGGATTTTGGATAAAGGGAAGTGCTTAAGGGTGGAAAAGATGGATAAAAAATAGTTGTCTTATTGGTTTGGTAGAAACAGTGGATGATATTACCTAGGATGTAATTAGATGATTTCTTTAACTATGCAAAATGAATCTATAGCCATGGATAAGTAGGTTCAAGTGTGAAATTTTTACCACCATTTTAAAAAAGGGAAAAATATGCTCTATTAGGATTTAGATATTATGACATTACTCGAATTCCCATGGTGACCAAATGGGTTCTTTCATCACCATCCAAATAAGTTGACATTGTGCACACTCCATAATAATGTCATTATTAGGCTATGGAAGGGTATTATTTAATGATTTGGGGAAGTAAAGTACCAAAGTGGGTAATTGAGAAGTGGCAAAGATTTGAACCCTTGACTCTTGAGCCAGTGGGGCCCCAAAATAAGTATAGAGTTTTGAGGGAAATCAGATAAAGACTCTGAGGGGTTCTAGAATATGGAGCAAGGTGAATATTAATAATATTAATTAAATGATGGAGTAGGTTGAAATAGGAAGGGAAATAAATGGTATAAATGAAACACTAAGAGGGAAAATAGAAGAAGAATGTACAAAGATAGACTGGGGATTTGAAAAGGAAGGTGGGAGAAATAGGTCTAAAAGAGACCAAGGAGGAAAATAGTTTGGTGGAAGAGGTAACTCTTAGAAAAGGTTATTGGGTGGAATGTTATTACATTGCATAGGAAGATCTAGGTTGGGTAGGTAGAATCCAGGAAAATTATTGGTTGGGAGATAGGTCGCGTGAGAGGGTATAGCTAGTATCCACACATGGGTACCTCAAATATTCCATTTTAAGGTGGTTTTAGTTTTGATTCTAACATCTCTGAAGGTCAGAGTAAAAGGGGTTTAAAATAGGAAAGACTAGAGGAGATGGGGAAGGAATTTGTATCCTAATATCTAGTGGTGTTCATGCTTGCTTGTGTGTTTTATGAGCTTGTGGGCATGATCGATTGCGTTATAGAGTCATAATATTGATATATATGTCACAGTAAACAAAAATTGAATAGAAGACATTCATGGTCATAGCATGTTATTTGTTATGATTATATAAGCTTTAAATGGGTAGAGGGTTTAAAAGGGAAAGAGGTGATAGGTAGGGTGAAGGGAGTAGTTGGAGAGGGACAAAAAATAGGATCCATGATCAAAATGTAAATGCATTAAAGGAAGAAAGAGATGCACTTGAAGTAATGAATGTAACCAAATTTTGTGCATTAAAGCAAAGAGGTAGAGGACATGAGTAAGTAGACAAAGAGATGCACGTAGAAGTGGTTCAACTAGTGATCACACTCTAAAGAGGTAGAGGTTGAATGGGAGAAAATAAAGGGGATATAACAAGGGATGAGTGAAGGTAGACTAGGAGATGGATGAAGAGATAGGTAAACAAAATAATGAGGTCGCATATAAAGATAAAGGTGGAGAATGATGGAAGGATCTAGGCATGGACATATAGGAGGGGGAGAAAAGAATGTCAAGAAGAACAAGAATGTCCTCAAGATAAGAAAAATGAAATGAAATGGAGAAAAGGGAGATGATGGTGTAAAACAATGAAAGGGAATGAGATGAAGATAAAGGATGAAGATCAAGGATAATAAGAAGAAAAAGGAAGAACTGAAGTAGGGATATAAAGCATGAATACTCACATAGATGTAAAATACAAGTGATTACCAAGATGGAAAGAGGAAAAGGGGAATGCGAAAGGTAAAAGGCAAGAACTAATAAGAAGAAAATGGGCAATTATGGAAGGCTTCTCAAATGATAAATACCTAGGTAGAAATTAGTTGTGAAGGATAAAAAGAAGACAAAAAGGATGAAAATAAAGCAAACAATAAAAATGGAAATGGCAAAGGTGGGAAGAGTGGCAAAATGACATAGAATGGTGGCACACATAAATAAAAAGTGTAGCAATAGAAGAAATAAAAAGCTTGCAAGATGCATAGTATGATGTGGAATTGGTTAGGAAATGAGAGTGACAAAGAGGGTGTGATAAATTACCAAGGACAAGGGGAAATGATGAGGATGGTAAAAGAAGAGAAATGAGATAGGGGAAAGGTTGGTAAAAAGTGGAGAAAGAGGAAAAATGTGGGTGGGGAAGTGAGCTATGAATCATGCACAAAGAAAGGTTTCAGGAAAGCTAATGAAGCAGAATGGTTGGTGGCTTTATGGGAGATACAAGGGGACAATAAGGAAGGTTGTCAATACTTATGTTAAAAGAGATTGACAAGCTGAAAATTTGGTTAAAAAAGATTGATAACCTGAAGGGAAGGAGGTGGTGAGGAGATAGGTAGAGGGGTGGAGGAAAAGATATTAGGTGAGAAGGGAAAATAAAGTGAAGGATGTGGCCGAGATGAACTCAATAAATGAGCCTTACCTACATAGTCCAAATAGACCTCAAGCCAATGTAGTTCTCCTAGTCATGGGGGAAAAATGAAGAGGAATCATTAGATGATGCAAAAATAGAAGGATGTTAGGAAGAATCCAAAGATTCCTTGACATAGGATGCCCTAAGAAAGAAGGCATTGTTAGAAATGGAAGTTAATGAGAATGAAAATGGGAGGGTGATTAGTTGTTAGTGTCTAAACTACCCTTAGATGTCAAGCAATGCCTACATAGTTGATGGACACAGGCCAATGTAGTTCAACTATGGTTTGAAAATGGTGCTCAAATTGGTTGTCCCAATTTGATGGACAACATGGGTTGGTTTGTGTTGATGGAAAAGGTTTTGTAAAATAGAGGTTTTGGGTTTTGGAGAAGGTGATGGTGAAGGTGCATGGTGTATATTGGTGAATAGTTACCATAATGATCCCATATTTAATAAGATGAGAGACATGGATGGGTAAGGTAGGATAAATTAGAAGGGAACACAATTCTAAGAACTGTAAATGACCTTTAATGGAGCTAATATAAAGAAGAGGTTCCTTTGCAAGGAGGTTGCACCTTCTAAAATTGTGTGAGGGTATAGTATAATGTTGGCATCTATCACTACGAGCCAATTTTTAGGAGGTGGGTGTCTATCAGGATCTACATAGTCGTGTTGGAGAAAGGTCATCATGGTTATGAGCTAAGTTTTAAGGGTAGTAGTGAAGTGATGACCTATAAATAATTTATTTAATGGCTAAGTAGATTATACGAGTTAGAAAATTGGCAGCATGGTGAATGATAGAAGATGAACCGTGCCTGACCTAAGAGTTGTATGGGTAGGCTAGATGAAATGCGGCCATGTCTACATCCTTTGTCCCAGTTCTTTGGAACCATTGACTTAGGGTTCCACTTAGAAGAGGCCCTAGTAGCAAGGAGATACATGGTCCAAGATATTTGTTATATAGTTAGATCAAATGGGGGAGATTCTACAATGGCAAGCACTTAGGATTTACACGACTAGCAATAGTGGTAGTTTCAAAGGCATGATCATTATAGCAGCCCATAGTTGAAAGTCAATTTATGTCAACTAGGATAAACATGATAATGATGAAAATGACCATCAAGCCCATAAGGACCACAAGATGACAAAGAAAGGAAAGACATTAGATGTAGATCATAAAATAAGGGAAACAAAAAGATATCATGATAGTACATAATGGCTTTATCGAGATGACCAATCAAATCGAGGGTGACATGTCTCTATGAAAAGGTAAGTAGACATGACCATTTCAAGTGGGAAGACTATTTAATGGAATAAATGACATCATATAACCTTCCCCATTAGGTGGAATGAAGAATCATGTCCATGAGGAAGAATGGTCAAGTATTATATTTAAAGAATCATGATAAGGATGAATGTCTATCATTGAGTTATTTAGTTTTGTAGGTTATAGAGAGTGCAGAGAAATATAAAAGGTTTAAGATGGTGAATAATGGGAATAATGGTGGAGATAATAAGTAACCACCATGACTTGAAATAATCAATATGGTGAATGTGTGGATCTACCAGATACTATAACATGTAATGGTGATAATGGAAGTAGTATTAGATCAACAACAAGAGGAAAGGCACCCATATCTTGATCTTGAGCCTAAAATATTACCTCTAAAATAGTGAATAAGACAAGAATTTCACTACGTAAGATGTAGGGCTAAAGAACATGATCGTCATCCTGTCCATGGAGGGAACCCTTATTGTCCAAAGGGATGTGCATTGAGGCAACAATTGGTGGTACCTATGTGAACAAAACAACTAGATTAGAGGGATGTAATGGCTATGATATGTGATCAGGGTGAAAGACCTAGAGAAAAATATGAATCTCACTCTATGAGGATGAATGTAGAAGAGGAGAATAGAGTACACCCTTTAGTAAATGTTGAGACAAGTAATGTTACAAATGTTAGTTCAGGAAGCAATCAAGTAGAAGGATGGTTGAACACAAATCTAGAGTCACCAAATAATTAACCTAGTGCTTAGGTAGGAAAATAATGTATGTAGGTCCCTTAGGTGAAGTCTAGATAGTATATTAACTTTATATGTGTTGTGCGATTCCTCGTGCCCTAAATAAATATTGCATAGTTTACTATAAACATGTACAAAATGGGTTGGATGTCATTGGTCGAATGTTATCATGCTTAAAGTTGTGTGGATACTTATGAATCTTATGGTTATGATTATGATTGGTATGGTTATGATTGTTTTAATCTCAATTAATATAAAAAGAATGATTATTTTTGTTACAACACTAAATGGTAAAAGTCATGATGAAAACATCAACCAAGCACATTAAGATAATAATAGGGCACAATTATTTTTTATAAGGACTTAAAATAGACCTGAAGTGGGATTGTCTTAATGAATATAAGCCCTTCAAACACTATGCATGAGTGGTTGTGAGTTGATAAAAAAAGGTTTATTAATCACAGGGTATCAAGTAAGCTCTAAATCCCCTGATTTATAGATAGTCTAAAGGGAAGATGGGTGATAGGTGGTGTGAAGGGTAATGGGTGATATGTATGATAACCTCATGTGAATTAGTTTGTCCCTTCTATAGGTAGACTAAGAATGGTAATAGATAAGTCTATGTCGTATGCTAGATGTATACTGATCAATGTGGGAAGTCTACATATGAAAGCTGATTTCGGCTTCGAACATATTATGCTACTTGAGAGTCGATTGTGGCTTTAGATTTTATTGTGATAGTAAGTCTTTTGATTTATTATTGTATATGAGAAACTGATCGATGCAAGAAGGTTCCATTAAATTTCTTTTCTTTTGACAGAGTTACTTAGCCATTCTTCAAGTGAGTGGTTTAATATTATTAGATTTGTTTAATATTCTTGATATTTATCCTTTAAGGGAGCAGTCTACCTTATGTTTAGTAATATTTATTTTGTTTTTGGGTAGTTTTCCTTCGAGGGAATAGTCTGTAATGCTTAAGATATTGACCCAAGTAGTATTTTGTTATCCAAAATATTTTTGTATGCAATGTTTTTAAATATGGACAAGTCTAAGTAGGTTCAAAGGTTTACCTTTATGAGGGAAAAATTTTAACACAATAAGGTTAATGATATGACAAGGTATGGTTTTTGAGAGATAATGACCATGGGATTCGATCTTGTTAGAGACAAAAAGTATCCATGAAAACCATGGTATGGGTAGAGCTATGGTACCCACATTTAGGATTAGGCTATGACTATGACAGTTAATCACATGGTTCTATGTTGTAATCAATTATCCTCAAAAAGAGAAGAGAAATATGGGTGAAGGTTAAAATATCATAATCAAGGGATGAGCTTAAGTTAGATAAAATGAGTGAACTTGATCCTTATTTAACATAAAAATGGATGCAGATACGAAGCATTAAGAGGCTTAGGTTTTGATTTGCCTTTGAAAGAGGACAAATGATATGCTCCTAATCCATACTTATGGGTAATGATGTAGGGTCAAAGCTAATTGAGAGAAAACTTACCTCATTTACTCTTATCCATGTTGGTCACATGTTAGTTTTATTTTATGATGAGGTCTTCAATATTGAAGTCTCATTATTTGAGATGCTTGTTATAAGTGCATTTGATATGCTCTTTATAGGTATGGAGGTGGGTAAGGGCTGATAAATGATGCTCATCAAGTATCTCAAGTTGAGCTAAATGGTATTGATGATAATCTTCTTTAAAAATAAGATATTGCAAAGATGTGCAAAGAGAGGGAATTTGGAATTCAAGAGGAAAGACTGCCTCAACTCTAAAGAATAGAGAGAAGGGATTAGCACAACTAGAGGATTGAATGCTAGTATGATAGGCCCATAAGGTGAATGGGATGTGCAAGTGCCAATCCTGACCTGAAGCACTGACAACTTTGGTTAGTATTTTATTAAGGATTTTTTTAGAGGCTTTCATCTATCCATTTGCTTATGGTTGATAAGGTGAGGAAAATCTTAAATCAATAAAAAATGCATCACATAAACCTTAGACTTGCTTATTTTTGAAGTATTTACCATTATCTATGATGATCTTATGAAGAACACCAAAGTGGTAGATGATATGATGGTTGATAAAGTTAACAATCTTCTCTACTTTGGTTGAGATAAGAGGAAGATATTCCACCCACTTGGTGAAGTATTCGATGGCTATGATGATGGATCTATTCCACTGGGAAAAATAGGGGTTGATTTCCCCAATGAGATCAAGCCCCCATTATGAGAAAGGCCAAAAGTCCTTAGATACTTAAAGGTCATTAGTTGGTTTGTGATGAAAATGAATGTGATGTTTACATTTGATAAACTTTTTTTCATAATCACAATAGCATTGGTTGAGGTTGGGACAATAGTAACCAAGGCAAAGGATACTTTGAGCGATTGCTAGACTACTAAATTGTCCCCCATAGATCCCATCATGTGCTTTTTTGATGGCATGGGAAGCTTCATAGATATGTAGGAAAAAAAGAATGAGACCATAAAAACCATGTTTGTAAGGGATTCCCCCTACTATGGTGTAATGAGATGTACATTGAACATTTTTTTTGTGAGTGTTCCTAGAGAGATTAGGAGGAACGATGCCTAGGTTGAGGTAAATAAAAGTTTGGTCATACCAAATATTGGATGGGGATTCATCCACATTAAAAATGGTAAGGAGGTTAGATTGGATATAATAGGGTGTGGTAAAATGATGAATGGTGACAAATGTTTTAGAATTGGAAGGTTGAGAAGGGATTTGGAAGGCAAGGAAGGTCATTATATCCACAAATTTATTAGTAGATTGGGGAATGAATTGGATCAAGTAATGTTTGAATGATGTTAAGAGTTTGTCAAATAAAACTTTATATTTCTTAAACACATCATTCTTACAATTATAAGATTCATTGGCCTATTTGACCACAAGCTGGGAATCACCAAAGACATGGATTTTATTAATTCCCAAGGTTAGAGTAGTTTAGAGACCTATCACTAGGGCTTCGTACTCAGCCATATTATTGGTGCATTCAATGTCAAGTTTGAAGGAGAGAGGAAGGGGTTCACCATAAAAAGTAATGAGAATAACTCTAGCACCCCCTCCTTATTGGCACTTTGAGACATCAAATAACATGGTCATTTGGTAGATTATACCATCCTCTTGAAAAAGAGTCATGATAGACTCATCTAAAAAGGCAAAAGGAGGTAGTTGGTTGTTTGGTAAAGGAGCTTTAGCCAATTGGTCGGTAATGACCTACCCTTTAATTGACTTCTATTAGAGGAATTTAATGTTGAATTTAACTAGGAGCATGATCCACTTATCCATATGCTAATTTTGGTATGGTTTAGAGTGTATGTACTTGAGCAGGTTGGTATTAGTTATGACATAGGTTTTAAGGTTGAGAAGGTAGTGGAAGATTTTATTGGCCATGAAGGTCAATGCTAAGTAGATTTTCTTGGTATATTTATATTGAGTTTTGTATTCTACAAGTGTGTGGCTAATGTAGTATGCAGATTACTCATTGTGTTTTTCATCTTGGTGAGCCAACATTGCCCTTAGGGAATGGTCAGTGGTAGAGATGTATAGGTAAAAGGGGTGGTCATCCTTAGGAGGGGTGAGGACAGGTGGTGATAAAAGGTACTATTTAAGCAAATAAACTGCCTTTTAAAAATCTTTATTCCATTTGAAAGAGATATCCTTCTCTAGAAGGTGATGGAAAAGTTGGCACTAGTCTGAAAGTTGGGAAATAAAATAGTGAATGGATTAGAGTTTTCCCTATAGACTAAGGAGCTGCTTAAGGTTGGTTAGAGGAGGCATGTCCAAAATTTATCTAACTTTATTAGGGTCTACTTTTATTCTATGAATAGAGATGATAAATCCAAGAAACTTTCCTGAAAGGACCCCAAAAATGTATTTTTTGGGATTAAGGTGAACATGATAACGAATGAGGTGTTCAAATATGATCATAAGAATAGTTAAGTTATCTTTTTGGAATTTGAATTTCCTAAGAAGGTCATCCACAAGGTCTTATACAATATTATGGATGATATCATGGAAGATATAAGTCATGGCATGTTGATACATTGCCTTAGTGTTCTTTAACTTGAAAGGCATGACTCTATAGTAAAAATTTCCCCAAGGGGTGGTAAAGGCAATTTTGTGTTGATCTTTAGAAGAAATCAAGATCTGATTATAACCCAAAAACCCATTCATGAGAGATAACATATCATGGTCAGTTATAAGATCAACAATTTGGCCAATTCTAGGTAGAAGAAATTCATTATTGGGGTAGGCAAGATTAAGGTCATGAAAGTCCACACAAATGCATAGAACCTTAGTGACTTTGGTGATAGGTATGATATTTGAGACCCATTGGGGGTAGTCAATAGGTTTAATGAATTTTATAGATAGGAGATGTTAAAGATCTTCTTTGATGATAAGGGCTATGTGAGGATGCATGCATCAAAGTTTATGTTTAATAGGCTTGACATCACAATGAGTGACTATGTTATGGGTAATAATGGTGAGGTCAATCATGAGCATATCACTATAATACCAACTGAATGTTATGCTACAGTCTTAGAGGAAAGAGGATAAGTCCTAAAGCTCCTTGGAATTTAGTGATTGGCCCAATTTAATAATGCATGGGTTGTTTAGAGTACCCAATTTGATATCTATGGTGGATTCATTTGACATGGTTGAGGCCTTAGAAGAAAGGGATTTATGGATAGAATAATCCCCCACATCGAGATAGGTATGAATGGAATCATCATCTTGATGTTGGATGGTGTTGATGGTAAGATAATAATTCTCTACCATTTCAAGGTGTACGAGTGGAAGGACTTTGGTTTGTCCACCCTTTTGGTAGATGAGAGGGCTCAAACTAATGGTATTGACTAGAAAAAAAAGTTAGGGGGATGATTTTAGGATCTTTAGGCATATAAAGTGGTTGGGTTGGTGAGGATGGTATATCTTCCTCCATGGTGGCAATGGGTTTGGGTGAATTAGTGGGTTTTTTAGGTAGTTCATACCCAGGGCCAAATGACTCATGAAGTTATAAATTTTTGATATGGGGTAACTCATGAGGCCCTTATTTATAGCAACCAAGAACAAATCCTTTTTAAGCACATCTATAAAGATAAAACTTATTAAAATCTAGTTTGATAAGATAGGAAATGTTAGAGGTAAATGGTTGGATGGATGAAGTAGTGTTAGGGTCTAGAAGTGGTTAATCAAATCCCCCATAAATGAAATTTCTTTGATGGTTAGGGAGCCTAAAGGTTATGATGGTTCCATTATTAGGGTCATAAGAAGGGTCATGTCTAAGATTCTCATATTCTTGGGGAGTCAAGAAGGCATCCAAGGATAAGATTCTATATTCCCCAAGGGAAAGACATTGGAATGTGGTTACTATGGGGTTATCTATAGGAATTTGGAAAGAAGGGATAGATGAGCTAGTAGAATCTTCATCAACATTTGGTGTGGAAGTGTCATAGGTTTTGGTCGGTGGGGTTGCATCATTCACAGATGATTGTGAGGTGGATGAAAGAGGAATAAGGACGTCATTAGGTTGATATGTCATATTTTAAGATGTGAAAGGACTAGGGTCAGCCTGGATAGTCACAACTTGCCCTTCATTCTCAAATTTTACACATCGATGTAAGGTGTAAGGGACACAACTCATGTCATGAATCCAAGGGTTCTTGAGTAAAACATTGTATTAGAATTTTCCTTCTACAACATAAAAAAATTTAGGAATGGTATGGGGCCCTACATAGATATGGAGGATAATTATGCCCAAGGTAGTAACCATGGTGTCATTAAAATAATGAAGGACCATTGTGATTTTAGACATGATGTTCATGGGTAAGTGCAACTAGTCATAGGTGTGGGAGGAGATAATATTGATGTTGGTTCCTCCATAAATCATCACCCTTTTGATGCAAGTTTAATTAATGTATGTTGTAATCAAGAGGGGGGGATTGAGATCCTCTAGATGAATAGAAGGTATTTCTAAATTTTTAAAGGTGACAAGGTTAGAAGTTTGAAGGCCACTAACAAAGGTAGATAGAGGTTGAGGGTCATTGGGTTAGACCTCGATGGATTGAAAGGCTTATATGAGTGCTTGGTGGTCATGGGAAGAGGTGAAGACTAATTCATACAAGCTCACTTTTTTGGATTTTGGTGAAGCTACTTGAGGATAGCTTTTTAGATGGATATTACATATGGGTTAGGTTATGGAGGGTTAGATGGGGAGGCACCTAAGATAAACACCTTGGGTTTGTTTAATGATGGAGATGGTTGGGTATTGTTGGCTTAGGAGTTTGAGGAGGGATAAGTCTAAGGAATGGGTGTCTTAGCCTTCTCTTTATCCTTTTGTTATGATCTTGTGACCACATTGATTATATAGATAATAGGAGAGGTTGAGGTAATGGAGTTGTCTAACTCACCTTTGTTCTTAGGTGAAGGTGGAGGAGTGGGTAAAATTTGGGTAGGTATGGTTCTTATTTGGGTTGGTAGGGGTGGCATAGGAGGTTCATTTGTTAAAAGATCATCCTCATCATAAAGCTAATGGATAAGAGTTTGGAGAGCTTTACAATTCTCTATGTCATGGCTAGGTGTCCTATGATATAAGTAAATCAAATTATCATTGAACCATGATGGTTTAGGACATGAAGGGTCAAAATGTTTTATGGGTGGTAAAGCCAAGGAAGAGGTTCATAACAACCTTTTTAGAATGGTTGAATAAGACTCAACTAAAGGTGGTAAATATTAAGTGATATTTTCTTTAGTTGTTGAGGTAGAAGGTTGTTCAGATGTGGGTTTGGTGATAGATGTCTTAGGTAAGTTGGTATAATTTGATGGCTTTGGTTTAGGCAAGAAGGTTGATGAGTTGGAGGTAGAGGATGGAAAAATAGGTAACTTAAGAATCATTGATGTAGTGAGGAGAGGTGTCTTAGAAAGAAAGTATGAAGGTGTGACCAACAAAGGTGGTGTGGTTTTGGTAAAAATAATGGGCTTCATGCTCAAAGGAGAGGGATGAGGACCCAAAATGGAGGGTAAGTTTAAGGGAGGTAAAATTTAGGGTTTTGGGCCTTTTGGTGGTTTTACCTCTTTGGTTGTTTTGATTGTTAATTTTGAATGAGGTTTGGTTACTTGTGTCTTATTTTTAATGGTTAAGTCCTTAGGTGGAGGAGAAGGAATGGTTCCTTTACCTTTGTCTTGGTTTTTAATAGAAGGTTCTAAAATCAGAGGTTAGGTGGTTGAAGTTATCCTCTCTTGTGATCTAGATTCCAAAGAGGGAGTGGATGGTTCTATGATAGGGGAGGTAGGTGTGGTATCCTCCAATCAAGGTGTGGGTACGATAGCTCCCTTTGTTTGGGTGTCTAAAGGAATAGAAATTAGTTTCTCCCCTTCCATTAGGGGGATGGGAAAAGAGGTGGTTGAGGTCATGTTTTCATCAACAATGGGTTCATTAGTAACCACATTAATAGTATGTTCCTCATGAGATGGTTCTAGTTTATTGTCATAATAAGGGGTAGAAGAAGCATGATTAGGAAAAGGCTTATAGAATATGTCAAGGGCCTAGTTTGGTGGTGCATTAGGATTATCCAACATAATTTCCCCATTATCAATGAGGGATTGGACAAGATATTTAAAGGTGTTACACCTATTGATGTCATGTCTTATGACTTAGTGAAGGCACAATGGTCATTCTAATTAAACCAACTTGGTATGGGGTAAGAAGCATAAAATATTTGGGGTGGTTTAATTGGTGGAAGTTGGATGATATTGGCTTTTAGTAAATTTTCCAAAATAGAAGGATAGGGCTCTCCAAGTGGAGTTAATTGCTTATGATTATTCCAAGTTTGGTTTCTTTAGTTTCGGTTTGAATAATTAGAGGAGTCAGAGGTCTAGTTTCTTAGGTTCTATTGGTTGGTAGATGGTGGTGGTGAGGCTTTGAGGATAATAGTGTTGGTGGTTGCTTTGTTTTTATTATTAGGATTGGTTTGGTTGTTTGGTTTGGAAGAAAAGGGCTCATTAGGTTTGTAATTTTAGTTCTTGTTCTTCAACTTTAACCTTCCTTCATCAATGCTTTTATTCTCTAGTTTTTGAGCCATGGTAAAAGCTTCATCAAAGGTTCAAAAGCTTTGGACATGTAATATGGATGAAATATGTTTTGTACATGCCCAGGTGAAGATCTCTATAAGCTTAGTTGAGGAAATGAAAAGGAAAGTTGGTTGATTAGGATCATCCAATGAGCCATAAAATTGGCAATAGATTCATCTTTGAATTTCCAAATGGAGTAGAGGTTGGTAATAGAAACTTTTTTGGATATATTGATCAAAAAGTGATCTAAGAAGTTTTGGGCTAATTGGGTGAAAGAGAGGATGGAATGTTTGGGTATGGCACCATACCAATTCAATGCTGGTCTGAATAATGACATAGGAAAGGTATAGAGGAGAAGAACATCATCATAGCCAATCAAGTAGCATGAATTCTTAAAATCTCTTAAATTATATTGAGGGTATTCTTTAATATTAAATTTGGTAAATTTTAGAAGTTCCTACTGGGTCAGATAAGGTATGATGGGGACTAAAACATGAATAGGCTCATTGTAAATTTGATAATAGGATAAGATATTATGGGATCTAGATATGTATGAGTCAAGGGTAGTCATATTGTCCATGATCAACTTCATGAAGTTTGCTTGAGGTTGTTGGGATGCGTAGTTATAAAGTATGTTTTTTTGAGGTTGGGTAATATATGAATAGCTAGTAGATAGTTTAGATGACTCCACATATTGGTATGTGGTCTTTGGAGATTGGGTGGAAGATATATATTAGTATGTGGATGTTAATGGTTTGGTAGAAGTGGATGGTTGGATAGAGGGCATATGCCCTTATGGGTTATGAAGATAGCTAAAGGTTTCATGTTGGGTCAGAGTGGTGGTTGGGTTAGTGGCCAATGAAAGGGTGGTGACTCTTGTGTTGATAAGTGGTAACATGGAGGGTATGGACACCATAAGGCTTGGGAGTGGAGTATTGTTTGATTGATTAGAGGTAACTAGAGGAAGATGGGTAGCGCTAAAGGTAGGCACTCCTATTGTAGGGGAGTGATTAGTAAGAGGTATAAGGGCAATGGTAGTTTGGGTTGGTGGGTTAATTTTGAGGGATTTATTATTTGATGATAATGTTTGGGAAAATAAAGGTTGAGTAGTTCCTATGGTAGTGGAGGTATTTCCCATGAGGTGGAGAGGCATGCCATAAGGCAAATCTATGGCTGAGGTCAAAACTAGAATTTGGTAAGATGTGGTTCTTAGGTAGTGTTGTAAGGATGCATGATTTTTATTTTAGGAAAGTGGAAAAATATGCATTTCCTAAGACTAATCGAGTAGGACATCTTGAAGAGCGAGGGGAGTATGTGGGTTTGGAAATGCATTCTATGGATGAAGAGGTGGAAGTTGGTGATAGTTGATTTGGTGGTGGATTTTATTCCTTGAGGTCTTTTTGCTATTAACAAGTTAGAAACATATGATAAAATAAGAAAAGGATGATACGTTCTCACATGTCAATTAAAGAGAAATAAAAAAGACTCAAGGCAAACAATACATTTACTAAGAGTACATTAAATCCTAGGATTCTTTTTAATCTCTTTTTTGGCTTATGCCTTAGAAAAGTATGAAGAGGAAATTAGCTTGAATAGATCCTAAACAAGGTATTCTATATTTGGTTTTAGGTTATGTTTAGACACTCAATAGAATTTTTTATTGATCTGAGTACATGGCCTAGTATTTGGGACTTGCTCCCCTCATGTCACAATCTCATAGTTAGTGCAGGTGCTTAGCCAATAAGTACTAATTTCTAGAGTTTATATTCAAGTAGAAAACTAAGTTGGTTATCCCCTCGGTGATTAAATCCAAGTAAGATAACAAGAAAAGGGTAAAGTGATTTAATAAGTGATGAAATCCTAGTTGGGCCTTACCTCAAGCATTTTTTGATGTTTTATTGTGCAAGTGTTTTATTTTTTGTAACATTTGTGAACTATGATTAATTCATAATGCTTTTAGTTAAATTAGGTAATCTAAAATCAAGCAAGTAGTCAATGGATGTACTCAATTTTAACCACAAGGAAAAAAAATATATTTCTTTGAATAAAGATAATAAACACTAAAATGTACCTAAATGCAACATGAAAATGCAATCCTAATCCTAGGATGAATGTTCTTTTCTTTCTTTTTAGAAATGCAATAAATTTTAATTTTTTCTAAAAATGCAACTAAAACTCTTTTTTTTTTGTCTTTTTTTTTGTAAAGTAAGAAGCTTAATTTTTTAAGAATTTAACTAAATAAATTTCACTGATGAAATTCTAAATCTCCTAAAACATTTAAGAACCCAAGAAAATGCATAGGTCCTATTGAGCGTGCCAAAATGTTTCTATCTAATTTTCACTTTTTCTTAAATATGAAAAGAAAAAACTAGTTAAGAAGCGTGTGGAAGAATACCTATTGAATGTGCACATGTTGAATCTAAGTTATTGTGAAAAAATCTTATTTAACTTGAGAGGATGACCTACAAATAATAAAACACTAAAAAAACTTGTTTTTTAGACAAGTAGATGGGTGGATTGCCTAACGTGAGCTAGATCCTAGAAGCAAAAGCTTTCTAGGAGGTTGTCAATCCAAATTCTTTAAAACACTTAAGTGAAAATGATAACAAAAATATATTTGACTTAAATGACTGTAAAATTGAAATAAAATATAACAAATGATAGCAAATTGATTCATAAAATTAGATGCTTTGCTAAGTTAACCAAAATGAAACAACAAATTTGATTATACTAATGCTCAAAATTGGTCAAGGAAAGGTTGTGGTTTTAGGTTTGGTAACTTGATAAGGGTCAAAAATGTTTTGGTTTGGATTGATTGAGAGAGTAAAATAAGAGGGATGGATGGTTGAAAAATATAAAAGATCAAGTAACTAGGGTAGCAAAATGATGAGGGATCAAAGAGGGTGAAGGTGGCAAAGGTGCAAAGAGGGCAAAGGAGGTAAATGGAATTACAAAGGAAAAGGTGGTAAAGGAGGTCAATGGATTAAGATGGAAACTGGATTAAGAGGTAAATTTCAAGGTAATAAAAGTAAGGACTTAAGTAAATAACTGAAATAAAAAAAACATATAAGGTTATCTTAAGGCTTGTTGATGTGGTTGATGTTGTTGATGATGTGATGAAGGAATCCTATGACAATTTTGGCAGAGCTTTGTTGTTTTGAATTATTTTCCTCCAAAATGTGGATGAACTTAAAAATGACGACCTCCTTAAAATACCTACAACAAGATGTTAATAACCAAAGACAAACTTCTAACTTAACCTTGGGTGAAGGAGAGGGGGGGTATTTATAGCATTTGTTGTCAAGAACCATGCCAAAAGAGGGAATAGTAGAAGTATGGTGCCATTTTCTATGTTGTGTATGAATGAGTCAAAAGATGAGTGTGGTGGGATTCCCTCCTTGATCATAGGTCTCCCATTTGGGTTAGTGTGTATCCCACCTTGAACATGATTCTAATTTTGAATGGGAATCATGCACATCGATCTAAATGAGGCCAAAAAACTATTCACTGCCCTTTCTTATCTTCATCCAAGCACTTAAAGAGATACCTCACAAAATGTGGTGTCATTTTCCATATGGGTACATGAATGATTCAAAATATCATGGCGGTGGTATTATCACCTTGATCATGGGTCTCCCATTTTTGTTGGCATGTCTTCCACCTTGCACATGAGTCCAATTTTGAATGGGAAACATGCACATGAGCCTAAATGAGATTAAAAGACTTTTCACCACCCTTTCTTGTCTTCATCCAAGCATTTAAGGAGATGCCCCACAAAATGTGGCACCATTTTCCATTTGAGTTCATGAATGAGTCAAAATATGAGGGTGGTGGGATTCCCACCTTGATCATGGGTCTCCCATTTGGGTTAACATGTCTCCCACTTTGCACATGAGTCCAATTTTGAATGGGAATCATGCACATGGGTCTAAATGAGGATAAAATACTTTTCACCACCCTTTCTTATCTTCATCCAAATACTTAAAGATATGCCCCATAATATGTGGTGCCATTTTCCATGTGGGTACATGAATGAGTCAAAATATGAGGGTGGTGGGATTCCCACCTTGATCATGGGTCTCCCATTTGGGTTAACAAGTCAAAAATGGGTGGATATAGTGCCCTTTATCTTTTCTAAAGCACTAAAGAGGTGGGTATCCCATTTTGAATGACACTTTCATTTGTGAAGACAAAATACATGTTGAATGATGGCCCCTTAAGGGGAAATTTGTTTTATTTCAAAGAGGGACCCTTGTGATGCTTAAATGAGGTCATTAAGCACCTTGAGAAAGGGTCTTAGGTGGGGTAAGATGTCCCACATCAAGCCACCTCACTTGTAAGCCATGTCACTTGCCATATCACCTCCTAAATCACCTTCCATGTCACTTACCATGTCACATGATATGTCACTTTCCATGTCATCATAAATAGTGATAGTGGGTCCCACAGTTAATAGTGATAGTAAATAGTACTTTTGAATAGTACTTTCAAATAGTATTTTTGAATAGTACTATGTGAATAGGATAATAGTGATTTTATTAGGTTAAGAGGGGTTGGTTAAGGGTTAATAAGGTGTAGGGGGTCTTTAGGGGGGTCTTAAGTCATTTAGTCATCAAAAACTATAAGTGTGTAGTTTTCTAGTGTCTACACTAATCCTTTCAAACTATTAAACAATTAGTATATATCAACTTGATCAAGAAAAATTAATAGGAGAGATCATTAATTAAATTAATACATAAGATCAAACATATAACATATTTTCTATTAGAAACCCTCATGGGGAATAAAACCCTCTCTTAAGCCTGTAATACATAGATTACTTGTCCTATAAGAAATTATAAATAAGAGACAGGTCAACTACTTTAGACCAAAAAACCTTTATCAAATCCTCCTAACCAAAGGATTTTAGTGAAACACATGTTTCACAAGGAGCAACTACCCCTAAAGAAGATCAACTCCTTTAGACCCTCCTTTGAAATGAAACACCTCCACCTTTGAACTTATGTTTTCAACACTTGATGATGGACCTTTGATTATCTAACCATTGCAAAAACTCCCTCTCTATCTCATACATGACTCTTACATAGGCATGCCACAAACTCTCTCTTTCTTCACTTAAATTATCCTCATATGCACACTCGGACCTCTTAACATATCCTCAAACTACAAGAGCACTATTTTGCCATTAGAAATATGACCTACAATTCATACATAGTTAACAAACTATTCATCTCATCAATTTAGCTAATAGTAATACTACCTATCCTCTTTTCTTCACTTCAATGCATACTTCTCACATAAGCCTTTTATAATTCACACACACAAGTCTTTTTCTAAATATAGAAATCACCATTTTTGATTTCACTATTTATAGAGCCTTCATGAATTATCATGTCTTAGTCAACCATTAGTCATGCCTTAATCCTTAAGACATATGACATGGGTCACACTTAATCATAACACACTTCCAAATAGGCCTAAATCACCTTTTAGGTCCTCTGATGACCCATTCACCTCTTTGACACTTCTTCAAGCAAACCAGGAACACAGGAACATTTTCCAACATATGGACCAAAGTCACATGATCTATATTTCCTCTTTAAGTTCCAACATCCATCATATCACACTTTTGCTAACCCCTAATTAGATCAAACACTTCTCTATACACACAGTCATTATGAACAAAAAAATAGTCAAATTCTAACCCTTTGATCATACTACATATGATTGGTAAAACCTTCATAATTCTCATAGATGGTCCTAATGGATTCTAAATTAATACAAAATATCTAAGTCATCATGAGACATCTAAATAACATCAATACAAGCTCAAACATTCTTCTCAGGTTCTAAATAGATGAATGTTGAACACATAGTCAAGTTTAAACCATCATAACATTTATTTTAAACACTTTCAAACCTTCAAATTTATATCTCCAGATGTGCCTTGGAGTCCTCTACAAATTATTTTTTTTATAGCATGAGAAAATTCTACATAGATCAAAAGATATATCTTAAAAACCAGACATTGGGCATTCCTTTGTTAAATTCAAATCTTTGAATTCAAACGGTCATAGTTAAACCTTGAATACCATGTCCTCATCTTGTGTCCTCACTATTTATATCAATCACACACTATTGATATTGTTTAAACTTTAACACATAGTGTGCCACTATCCAAATGTTAAACATAGAACACTTGGCCTCATCTCCTAGAAACCTTGCAATCTTGATTACACACAATCCATCGATCTCTTCGAGATTGTCCTTGATTTAATAATGCTAGAAAACTATCACTTTGTCCTCTTGAATTTAATAAAAACCATTGATATTGATTAGCATGAACACCCACTAACCATTTATCTTTGAAAGAAGCTATATCTTTATCTCTACTCAATGTTAAACATCAAACACTTGGCACCATCTCGCTACATCCTGACACCTTGAAATAAACACCCTCTATTGATATTTTGTACAAAGCTCAATATTTATTTGTGTTAAACATTAGACACCTTAAAAATATATCACTCAATATAAACCATTCAATCAATTTGTATGATCACCCATAAATTTTTGGATCTTCATTTGGTCCTAATCTTTAACATCATTAAAAATAGACTAAGGATGGGGACCATTGCTATCTGCCTGGAAGGCCAAATTTGGAACTCAATAACTTGTATTACGCTTAGATGCATGATCTAAAATTTGGAACATATGATCTCCTCACATAGGAAAATCCAACCATGTGTTAAAATTATCTTGAAACCTTTTTTCATTAGATATATAATGCCATTAATTTTCTCACTCAAATTTATATGCCATAGAGCTAACTATGTCAATCAACTCCCTAGGAGGCCAACTTTGAACATGCATATCTTTTGATGCACTTCATCACATGTCCTAAAATTTAGTGCATATCAACTAGGGAAAAAATTTAATAAACCCATATGATTAAAATCTCCTAAAACATCCACACGTATGAGATAAGCCATCACTAAACTACTTACTTGGCTCTTTCTTGCCTCATGTAAATTTAGCTAAGTATAGGAAAACACTGTCAAGCTGCCTAAGAGCCCAACTTTACACTTGCATATATTTTTTCATACTTATTCACATGACCTAATATTTAGTTCATAATAAATAGGTAAAATTTTGATCAAAACAATATGACCAACACCCCTGAATCATCCACATATGGCAATGGTGATGTCAGCAAATTGCCTACTCAAATTTTTTGTCAATAGACCCAAAATGTCTAGATGAAAACAATAATCAACCAGATGACATCCATAAATTCACATAGAAATTCAAATCATATAAAAACTCTTATATTACTCCTTTCACATGATAAATACTCTATACTCATCCCTTAACATCTTTAGCCATGCCAAAACGAAAGATCAACCAAGCCTCCTTCAAGCATTCTAGGACAAGCACATTGCACACTTTGTCATTGTCACTTAGATTATCAAGACACTTCATCCACTCACTAGTACAACTCCATGACATCACCATGACATCATTTACAACTCTCTAATAATATCCCCCTTTGTCATTGATGTCAACACCCATCATACAGCTCATCTTCCTTCTCTCTCTTCAAGCACTCTCACAATAGGAACTCTCTCCCCCTTTAAAATAATGACAAAGTGGGCACCAACTGATCCTAATGACCTAAAAATACTACTAAAAATAAAGGACCACCTTATAAAGATGATACAAACTCCCCTTACCTTGAGCTTACCTTTTCTTTTCCTTTTCAACTTCCTCTTGCCACATGCCAATACTCTCTTCAGCCAAGCACTGCAAACAATAAAGAAAGAATACAAAAAATTACTAAAATCTAATGAAACATGTCAATAAACATCTAAGGGGGACTCCCCCAAAGATCTCTAATCCATTTAACCTCTTTAGCATCTTCATATCTCCATACACCATGAAAAACCACCATACAATCTTACTAGCCTCCTTTTTCAAACCACCTCAAGGACCACCAACAGAATGTCATGCCATTCACCAAATAGAAAATATGCTCTAAAACAACCTAATATATCACATTGAAATACTCATGCCTTTATCTTTTGGAGAAACTAAACAAAAATCACTCTTCTTATTACTAGACCTGTCTAGTCTCCTTATAGTCCTACCTGAAATTTGTAAAGCCCACAACTTTCAGTAGACACACCATCAAGAATAAAACTTCATATCTATAGCACCTCATATTCCCCCTCAATCACACCAATTTTAAAAACCTAGATCAACCTTTGAAACATACTTCCTTCACAAACCAACTTGCCAATTAGGCCTCCATCTGGATAAAAACATGAATAACTTGAAAACCACAAAACTTCAAATCTCTATGAATCTAGATTTGAAAACCCATTTGGCCCATTCAATATATTAATAAGCCTCATAACTTAACTCACAAGTCAAACCACTTTTCTAACAAAGCCCAAAACCTTAGAATCTCAAAAAAATAGTCAACAAACCTCCTTCTAGTCAATGTCCACCTCTAAAACCTTTTGAACACATAGAGACAACCATTACACACTTCTAGACCAAGATTTTAGATTCCACATTTTGGGAACCCATACATCTTATAAACCATTTTAGGACCTACATACTCTTTAGAACAAACTAGGAAACCTGAGAGAAAACAAAAATATCCAATTTGACTTCAACATACCTTCAAACCACAAAACCACCTAGATCATGCTAAAATAAGGTCAACAGAACTTTCTATGCAAAACTATCAACTTGACAAATCACAAATCCTCTTTTTCCACTTGAAAACCTTCAATCTGACCTTATAGATTGACCATATATATTTATGACATCACTTTGACATCACCACATCATATCTTCAACTTAGACATACCATCTCCAATTGAAAACACTAATCTCTAGCCTTCTAGGACTATATAAAGAACACCATGGCAACACTTGCTTCTTCACTGAAAGGAGTCTCATTAAAAAGCATAGACAAAGACATCATTTATACCATAATGATCTAAAATAAATTGAAGCTAGAAGTGGCTCACATCTCCTCAATAACCACTAGAATCCTCTTATAAATATAAGATTTATTGATTTTATTCTTCTTCTTCTCATTTAGAACTATGACACTTGGTTCCTTTTCTATATCATTATCCTTCTACTTTAAGATAGAATTGATAGCACATGGAGCAACTATGGAATTTTGACATTCCTTTTCATTTGAAGAATCAACCTTACAGTTCTAAACCTCATCACAAGGAACTAACAATTGATGGTCTTTGCATGAATCTTGCTCAAAAATAGTTAGATGTTCACTTGGATCCATACACATCTCAGAACTAGCCTCAACTAGTACCTTGGTATTTTTCTTGAGCTTGGTCTCTTTATTCACAACATGAGTAGACAATGAGATCCCTTGGCACTCTTCAACTTATGAAGCACTCTCCACCATATAAAATAGATTACTTGGACCTCCAGTCTCATCATGACTCGTACTTACCACCTTTGGTTTCCATGAGCTAACTTACCTTCTTCCTTACACTCTTGGAACCTGATTGAACCTTTTCTAATTTATAGACCTTTGCTTGAAAAATCTAGAAAAGTGACCAATATTTTCACAGTTGTAGCAAAAAATACTCCATGATGGAAACTTAGTTTGTCTTACATTTTTTGGACAAAAACTATCAATGTGTCCAATTTCATGATAATTTAAGCAAACTATTCTTTTTGAAGAAGACTTACCTTGTCTTTCCTTATTTGTACAATCCTTAGCAAAGTATCCCTCATTAAGATATTTGAAGCACTTAACTTTACCCACACCTTTTGATTGATGACCCCCATCATATTTTTATGCAAACTCATTCCTAAAAGGTCTCATGCATTCTCTATCTCTATGCCTAAACTGATTACAACTATATCAATAACCATTTAAATTTGCATACCTCATGGCATTTAGTTGTTTGATCTGATTTGACTTTACTCTACCAACACCTTCATTATTTTTCTAATGATTTGTATTTAAAGTATGATTATCCATGTTTAAATTAGTTTTCATTTTGTCTTGAGTTTTATTCTCTAGTTCTTCTCTGTATCCAAGACCAGTTCTATCACTTACATGCTTTTGATCACTCAGAATATTGTTTAAATCACTTGAGCTTTTTTCAAATCTCATAAATGACTTCACCTTAATATATGTCTTATCTAACTCATATTTCAATGACTCATTTTCAATTACATACCTTGCACGTTCATCTTATTTAGTTTTTAAGCTTGTAGATAGGATTTTCAATTGATAACTGTGATGTTTGACTATATCTTCATGTTCTTTGGCATCTTCATTTAGTCTTGCCTAAAATACACTAAATTGCTCCTCATAGTCTTTGAGTTGAGATCTCATATTATTTTTAATCTTATTCTCAATCTTTATTTCTTCAAGATCATTTTTCAATGTAGTCTCATAGTCCACCTCATCTTTTTCATCATCTGAAACACTCCAAGTAGACTCATTTTGATGTAACTACCTATTGACTAAATTTGACCCCAAGTCAAATTTGGGTCAACTCCTAATATTTTAAACTTTTTATAAAATTTTCATATGTCTTATGGGGTCTCCTATTTTTCTATATTTCCACTTGCCCTTCCCCTAGTCTCTGTTGAAGTCCATTCCCTTGGTACTGGCCTAGTCAACAAAAGTCAACATTAGTCAATCATGGTCAAACTTAGTCAAATACTCAATTTATTTTTTAAGTGTCATATAATAGTATTTTATAGGTTTAAATTTGTCTTAAATTCATAAATTAACCATTTTCTATGTCTCATGTGCAAAAAGGGTCATTTGGCCACATTTCTAGCTCATTAATTAACTTATATGGATGATAGGACTTATAAAATATGTCATGAAGATGGATATGAATGTAGCTAAGGTAAAATCATGTCAAAATAGGTTATTATATAGTTATAAATTATTTATGATCAATAAATGGTATTTTTCCCTCAAAAATAGGAGCTTTTGGGCACTTGTACAGACTTCTCAAGTTCATCATCAACTAAAAATGTGGGAAGAGTAACTCTTCACCTCCCATCATCCATTTCAATTCCACATGTGATTAAGGTGATAAATTTTGGATGGACACATGTCCACATCAGCTAATTTAACTCTCCTCTACCTCATTTCCATGTAACACTTTTCCCTAACCTGCTTTGAAGTGCTCTTAAAAGCATATCATGAAGGCAGTTTCACAAGAGAGAATGATTGAGAAGATTGCTACACCACACTTGGAGAAGAGGCTAATTTGGGATATAATGATGTGAAAATAAGTTTCATGAATCTTCCTACACCTTATTAACATGAATTTTAACTTATTTCCACCTTTTGACACTTTGCTTTGTGTTTCTTCAACTTCTCTCTTCTCTCCCTTCTTCCAAGTTCTATAAATACAAGCCATTTTGCCTTTGCAAGGGGATTCCAACTCTTGGTATGGTAAATCCCTACTAAAATTTTAACTTGATTCTTACTTAGGATAATGAGAATTAATTTGGTTATACTCTAAGTCTATTTTCACTACGTGTTGAAGTGATCCATCTTGAATGTCAAGTATAGGTTGAGTTCATCTTGTTTTCATGCAATCCTTGAATGTGTTGTTACAAATGACTGAAATAGATTCTTGAAGTGTGTATGAGTTTTTTAGTGTCATATTTGACCTTCCCTTCACTTGCCTTCATTTTTTGGGTTTTTATTTTCCTTAATGAGAAACACTAATGCTAGGGAGCTCCATTAATGGTGTTGAGGCTAGTTTGGTTGTCCTAGTTCATTATGAAAATCCCAAGTGTATGAATGGAAGAAAATCTTGGTGTATCACCTCCTAGTTTAGGTTTTATTTATGTATTTTTCTCTCCCTTTTCACTTGTAATAGGAAATTTTAGTAGCATAATCACATCAAGTCATATCCAGGGAGCTAGCCCTCATAATCTAGAGATTCATCTCTCTTACAAGTTCACTCACAACTTGAGAGATGAGTCCATGTTGCATCAAATTATAGGAACCTCATAAAGTATTCTAGGGTGCAAAATTTAATGAAAACACTACCTTCTTCAATGATGAATAGGTATTCATGTTTAGTAGTACCATCATCTTCATGATCATACTCAGAGTCATTAACTTCACTCTCATCTGATGAGTTGTAATCTTCTTTGGTGTAGAGATTCTTGTCTTCAAAGTACTTCTTATTGTCAAACCTTTTGAATCCATTTTTACTTTTATTAGACTTGAATGATCTCTTCCCATCATCAAGACCTTGATCATGCTCTTCATCATCATCCTTATTATACTTATAAGGGAACTTATTAGCAAAATGTCCTACCTATCCACAATTGAAGGATTTTGGGGGTAGTTTACCCTTATACTTGCCTGAAATTGTTTTCAATTTCTTTGAAATCAAAGTAATTAGTTTATCCTCATTTATATCAAAAATGTCATCCTCCTTTGGTTTCTTACCTTATAACTTATTCTTTAGCTTCATCTCTATCTTGAATGTTATTTCTTTCTATAATTGTATATCATCATTCTTCCTCATCTCATAGGCAGTAAGGGTGCCACACAATTGATCCATACTCAACTAAGTAAGATCATGACTTTCTTCTACAGTAAATACTTTTATAACAAAATTGAGGAATAGATACCTTAATATCTTTTGAACTACATTAGCCTCTTCAAGGTTCTCTCCAAGACCTCTAATGATGTTCACAATCTCATCAACTCTCTATAGAAAGGATGCCACATAATCTTCTTCTTTCATCTTGAGAATTTCAAATTGCCTTCTATGAGTATGTAACTAAGAAAGATTGACCTTTGAATCTCCTTCATAAATGATCTACATTTTGTCCCATATCTTTTTATTAGATTTACAATGGATTAACTTGGTGAACTCAGTCTCTATAAGACCAAAACTATAAGTGATGGCATTCATTGCCTTAGAATTATTTTCAAATAACTTCTTATCTACAGCACTAAATGGAGTAGTAAGAACAACATAACCATCCATAATAGATTACCATACATCAAACCCTAGGGACATAATGTATGTCCTCATCCTTACACTCCAAAAATCATATTTGGATCCATTAAACATCGGTGCTTGCTTGGTAGAGAAACCTCCTTGATGACTACCCATATTTTACCTTGGATGACCTTCAAGCTACCAAGCCTTTAACAAAGGACCTACTCTGATACCAATTTTAAAAGGTAAAATCACTGAGAGGGGAGGTGAATCAATGAACCCAGATATTTCAATTTTAATTCTAATCCTTTCAAACTATTAAAACAATAATCATATATCAACTTGATCAAGCAATATTAATAGGAAATGTCATTCATTTAATGCATACACAAGATCAAACACATAACACATAGTTCATGTGCTAAATTAGTGAGCCTAGATATTTTAATTTCAATTCTAATCCTTTCAAACTATTAAATAATTAGCATATATCAACTTGATCAAGTAACATCAACCGGAGATCTCATTCATTCAATGCATACATAAGATCAAACACATAACACATAGTTCCTATTGGAAACCCTCATAGGGAATAAAACCCACTCTCAAGCCTAAAACACATGGATTACTTGTCTTAAAATAAATTATAGAAAAGAGACTAATCAACTCCTTCAGACCAAAAAACCTTGATCAAATCCTCCTGACCAAAGGCCTTTAGTGAAACACATGTTTCACAAGGAGTAACTTCCCCTAATGAAGATAAACTCATTTAGACCCTCCTTTGAAATGGAATACCTCCAATTTTGACCTAATGTATTCAACACCTGATGATGGACCTATGATTATCTAACCATTACAAAAACTCCCTCTCTATCTCATGCAAGCCTCTTATATAGGCATGCCACAAACTCTCTCCTTCTTCACTTAAATTGTCCTCATATGCACACTCAGACCTCTTTGCATATCCTCAAATTTTAAGATCAGTATTATATCATCATAAATATGACCTTTAAGTCACACACATAGTTAACAAATTGCTTTGCTCATCAATTCAACCAATAGGCACACCACCTATCCTCTCTTCTTCACTTCAACACATACTCCTCACATAAGCCTTTTACAAGTCACACACACAAGTCTTTTTACAAATATAGAAATCACCATATTTTATTTCACTATTTATATATCCTTCATGAATTATAATGTATTGGTCAGCCATTAGGCATGCCTTAACCCTTAAAACATCTTACATGGGTCACACTTAAGTACAACAAACTTTTAAATAGGCCTAAGTCACCTTTTAGGTCTTATGATGACCCACTCACCTCTTTGACACTTATTTGAGAAAACTAGGAACATAAGAACACTTTCGAACATATGGGCCCATGCCACATGATATATATGCCCTCCTTAAGTGCCAACATCCGTCATATCCCACTTCTACTAACCCCCAATTAACTCAAACACTTCTCTATACTCACAGTCATTATAAATAAAAACACAACCGACTTATAACCCTTTGATCACATTGCATATGATTAATCAAACCTTCATAATTATCATAGATAGACCTCATAGAGTCTAAAACACTACCAGTTATATAAGTCATCATGATACATTGAAATAACATCAATACAAGCTCATACATTCCTCCAGGGTTATTAATAGATGAACGTCAAACACATAGTAAACTTCAAACCATCATAACTTTGATTATACACACTTTCAAACCTTAAAATTTATATTTCAAGATGAACCTTGGAGTCCTCTACAAAATGTTTTCTTCATCATGTGAAAATTTTTCATATATCGAAAGATATAGCCCAAAAAATAGACACTCATCATTCCTTTATTAAATTCAAATGGTCACAGTTAAGCCTTGAACACCATGTCCTCATTTAATGTCTTCATTGCTAAGATAAATCATGATCCATTGATATTTCTTGAGATTTAACTCATAGTGTGACACTATCCAAATTTTCAACTTCAAATACTTGGCCTCATCTCATGTAATCTTACAATCTTGATTACACACGCTCCATTGATCTCTTTAATATTATCCTTTCTTTAATAATGTTAGACAACTATCACTTTGACCTTTTAACTTTAATAAGCAACTTTAATAGCATACAAAAAACTATGAAATGTGAGTTCATTTTTAAGCCCAAATGGAAAATGAGGTGGTGTTCATTTGACCCCTTGGTCTTAGTTTTAACTTTAAAAACTAATGTTACAAACTCACTTAAGCACCAAAATGTTACTTTAAGTACCAAAATAATGTTCTTAATTCATTTTTAAGCATGAAAAAGGTGATCTAAACATGTTTTTATCAAATGTCAATCTTGGTCATACAATAAAAATGTCAGCATGTCCTTTAGCCTTGAGGCTATTTTAGGTCTGAAAGAGTGAACTTCAAAAAAAGAACTCTTCGGTTTGTGTTTTAAGAAAAACATAATGACCAACGTCAATTATATAACCAATGATGATTACACTTACTAACTAATGATGGCTATCTAACTTACATCAGTTATACTAATATTGATCCATGATAGTTATCCATTCAATGATATTTTTACTAATTGAAGTCAGTTACTGTGTAAACCCGTGACAAAGAAAAATGGCAAAACAAAGCTAGAAAATAAAAATTCAAGAGTTTTAATGATCCAAATGAATATTTTAAAGATAAAAATTTATATTTTTCATGTGTGAGATGCATCTTGTCCGATCGGGCATGCCAAGATGTATATAGGATTATAAAGTAAGTTAGGCAAATATTAGTTCATAAATCATGAAAAATGCATAAATAACTAACTAACTAAGCCTATCTATTCCTATGGAAATTAAAAAGGATAGCAAGAAACAAATGAAATAAATCAAACATCATATTACCATCCCAAATGGATTCACCATGCCCATGTGGCTCAAAATCATGTTTTCCCTTGATCAAGCATCCTTGTCTTTCTCAACAAAGATGGCAAACTCCTTTAATGTCTCAAGAACACTCCATAAAACCTAGGCTCATGATTCCAAATCACTAAACTAGCCTATCAATGAATCTTGTAAACAAAATCAATGATCAAATGGAAAGGATTGTGGAAACAATTTAACATTATAACTTTACAATATTCAAGCTTAAAAATGATGTTCATGGCCTCTCTATTTATAGATTTTTGAGATTGGTCTAGATCAACCATGACCATCCAGCTCAAGATAGAGATGTGTGGCCATGGATAATCCTAATATTTATAATTAAACTCATAAATATTTTCAAGATACATAATCATTAAAGAGGCATGGGAGGCATTAACTAGGCATGGGTGACCCATAATCCTGATATTATATGCACTTATGGCTTGATGGATGCCACCCCATAGATGATGTCACTAGGTGATGCAAATATTCAAAATTAATTTCCAATAATGATATATTTAAAAATATATATGGAATCCTTAATTAATATATTAAATTAGATTAATTAGCTTTAAAGAAAGGTTAATCAACATTTGTGCAATTATTTGAAAATTGGCCCTCAAATAATCAAAATGGTCAAAAAGTCATATTACTGAGTTGTAATTTGACTCAAGAAGAATTAAAAAGTGGTGTTAGATGTGTCAGAACCATATTTCTATTTAGGATGTTTCCAACACAAAAGAACAAAGGTACATAGTGTGTACCAATGAATTTATGTGAAAAGAGTGATCTAGAGCATAAAAGGCAAAATTGTCATTTTGACTAAAAATGAATTGATCAAAGGTACTTGGCCCATAAATTACATTACCCCATTTAGGGATACTTTGACCTAAATTGGCACTTGTAAATTACAAGTTTAAACCAATTATCATGTTTTATGGATTTTGACCTAAAATGTGCATTTGAGTGTAATTTGAGTAAGATTGATAATTTCAACACAAATAGAGTTAGGAATTGGATGTCTACATTTAAACACAAATGGTGTTTCAATCAAGATGTAGTGTGATTTTAAAATGTAGATACATCCATGTGAAACTCCAATTAATATCCAAATAAAGTCAATGTTGGGAGATGAAACCCTAGGATAAAGTTTCTCTAAAGAACTTGCGAGAGGTAATGACGTCCCTCTCGCAAGCCAAGTTTGCATAAAAATTAAAAAAGCATAAAATAGAAAGACTTTAGGGTCATTTTCAAGATCACCCAAACTTTAACAATTTTTTTGGGAGTGCTTTAGATGACATTCTTTCTAAGCCTTGGACTAGGCTACTTGTAATAATAATGGCACTTTTGATCCAAGGGTTCCCTAAAAGGGACAAATGGAAGAGCATACACATAGCATCCCTCTTTTTTCCAAACAAAATCTAACTTAAAAAACTAAGTAAATACAAAAAACTTGGAAAGGTGAGTTCATTTTAAAGCCCAAATGGAAAATAAGGTGGTGTTCATTTGACCCCTTGATCTTAGTTGTAACTTTAAAAACTAATGCTACAAACTCACTTAAGCACCAAAATGTTACTTTAAGTACCAAAATAATGTTTTTAATTCATTTTTAAGCATGAAAAAGGTGATCTAAACATGTTTTTATCAAATGTCAATCTTGGTCCTAAAACAAAAATGTTAGTATGTCCTTTAGCATTGAAGCTATTTTGGGTTTGAAATAATGAACTTCAAAAAAAGAACTCTTGGGTTTGTGTTTTAAGAAAAACACAATGATCAACATTGGTTATATAACCAATGATGATTAAACTTACTAACTAATGATGGTTATCTAACTGGCATCATTTATACTAATAGTGATCAATGATAGCTATCCATTCGATGATAGTTTTACTAATCAAAGTCGGTTACTATGTAAACTTGTGACAAAAAAAATAGCAAAACAAAGCTAGAAAATCAAATTTCAAGAGTTTTAATGATCCAAATGAATATTTTAAAGCTAAAAAATTATCTTCTTCATGTGTGGGATATATATTGTCCCATCAAGCATGCCAAGATGTATAGAGGATTATAAAGTAAGTTAGTCAAACATTAGTCCATAAATCATGAAAAATGCATAAATAACTAACTAATTAAGCCTATCTATTCCTATGGGAATTACAAAGGATAGCAAGAAACAAATGGAATAAATCAAATATCATATTACCTTCCCAAATGGATTCACCATACCCATTTGGCTCAAAATCATGTTATCCCTTGATCAAGCATCCTTGTCTTTCTTAACAAAGGTGGCAAACTCCTCTAATGTCTCAAGAACACTCCATAAAACCTAGGATCATGATTCCAAATCACTAAAATAGCCTATCAATGAATCTTAAAAACAAAATCAATGATGAAATGCAAAAGATTGTGGAAACAATTTAACATTATAACTTTACAATATTCAAACTTAAAAATGATGTTCATGGCCTCTCTATTTATAGATTTTGAGATTGGTTAGGATCAACCATGACCGTCCATCTCAAGATAGAGATGTATGGCCATGAATAATCCTAATATTTTGAATTAGACTCATAAATATTCTCAATATAAATAATCATTAAAGAGGCATGGGAGGCATTAACTAGGCATGGGTAACCCATAATCCTGATATTATATGCACTTATGGCTTGATGGATGCCACCCCATAGATGATGTCACTAGGTGATGCAGATATTCAAAATTAATTTCCAATAATTATATATTCAAAAATATCTATGTAATTATTACTTAAGATCTTAAATTAGATTAATTCGCTTTAAACAAGGTTAATCAACATTTGTGTAATTATTTGAAAATTGGCCCTCGATTAATGAAAATGGTCAAAAATGCATATTACTGAGTTGTAATTTGACTAAAAAAGAATTAGAAGGTGGTGTTAGATGTGTCTGAACCATATTTCTATTTAGGATGATTCTAACACAAAATAACAAAGGTACATGGTTTGTACCAATGAATTTAGGTGAAAAGAGTGATCTAGAGCTCAAAAGGTGAAATCATTATTTTGACTAAAAATGAATTGATCAAAGTTAGCTAGCCCATAAATTGCATTACCCCATTTAGGGATACCTTGACCTAAATTGGAAATTTTAAATTCCAATTTTGAACCAATTATCATGTTTTATGGATTTTGACCTAAAATGTGCATTTGAGTGCAATTCGAGTAAGATTGATAATTTCAACACAAATAGTGTTAGGAATTGGATGTCTATATTTAAACATAAATGGTGTTCCAATCAAGATGTAGTGCAATTTCTAAATGTAGATACATCCATGTGAAACTCCAAGTAAGATCCAAATGAAGTCAATGTTGGGAGATGAAACCCTAGGTTAAAGCTGCTCTAAGGAACTCACGAGAGGTAATGACGTCCCCCTCGTAAGCTAAGTTTGCATAAAAATAAAAAAGAATAAAATAGAAATACTTTAGGGTCATTTTCAAGATCACCCAAACTTTAACAAGTTTTTTGGGAACACTTTAGATGACATTCTTTCTAAGCCTTGGACTAGGCTACTTGCAATAGGAATGGCACTTTTGATTCCAAGGGTTTCATAAAAGGGACAAATGGAAGAGCATACACATGACATCCCTCTTTTTTCCAAACAAAATCTAACTTAAAAAACTAAGTAAAAAAAAAAAAAAATTGTAAAGGTGAGTTCATTTTTAAGCCCAAATGGAAAATGAGGTGGTGTTCATTTGACCCCTTGGTCCTAGTTGTAACTTTAAAAACTAATGCTACAAACTCACTTAAGCACCTAGATGTTACGTTAAGTACCAAAATAATTTTATTAATTCACTTTTAAGCATGAAAAAGGTGATCTAAACATGTTTTTATCAAATGTCAATCTTGGTCCTACAACAAAAATGTCAGCATGTCCTATAGCCTTGAAGCTATTTTGGGTTTGAAATAATGAACTTCAAAAAAAGAACTCTCAAGTTTATGTTTTAAGGAAAACATAATGACCGACATCAGTTATATAACCAATGATGGTTATGCAACTGACATCGGTTATACTAATAGTGATCCATGATAGATATCCATTCAATAATAGTTTTACTAATTGAATTCAATTACTGTGTAAACCTGTGATGAAAAATGGCAAAACAAAGCTAAAAAATCAAATTTCAAGAGTTTTAATGATCCAAATAAAGATTTTAAAGCTAAAAAATTATCTTTTTCATGTGTGGGATGCGTCTTGTCTGATCGGGCATGCCAAGATGTATATAGGATTATAAAGTAAGTCAAATATTAGTCCATAAATCATGAAAAATGCATAAATAACTAACTAACTAAGCCTATCTATTCCTATGGGAATTAAAAAGGATATAAAGAAACAAATTAAATAAATCAAACATCATATTACCTTCCCAAATAGATTCACCATACCCATGTGGCTCAAAAGCATGTTCTCCCTTGATCAAGCATCCTTGTCTTTGTCACCAAAGGTGGAAAACTCCTCCAATGTCTCAAGAACACTACATAAAACCTAGGCTCATGATTTCAAATCACTAAACTAGCCTATCAATTAATCTTTCAAACAAAATTAATGATCAAATGCAAAGGATTTTAGAAACAATTTAACATTATAACTTTACAATATTCAAGCTTAAAAATGATGTTCATGGCCTCTCTATTTATAAATTTTTGAGATTGGTTAGGATCAACCATGACCATCCATCTCAAGATTGAGATGTGTAGACATGGATAATCCTAATATTTGTAATTAAACTCATAAATATCCTCAAGATAAATAGGCATTGAAGAGGCATGGGAGGCATTAACTAGGCATGGGTGACCCATAATCCTAATATTTGTGGCATTTATGGCCTAGGGATGTCTTCCCAAAAAATAATGTCACTTGATGATTTAGTTAATATAAATCAATTTCAGAATAAATATTCAACAACTCTCATGGAAAATTCACTTAAGCTCTTGATTTAGATTAATTAGCCTTAAATAAGGTTAATCAACATTTGTGCAATTATTTGAAAATTGGCCCTTAATTAGTCAAAATGGTTAAAAAGTCAAATTACTGAGTTGTAATTTGACTCAAGAAGAATTAGAAGGTAACATTAGATGTATCGAAATCATATTTTTATTTATGATGTTTTCAACATAAATTAACAAAGGTATGTTGTGTGTACCAACGAATTTAAGTGAAAAGAGTGATCTAGAGCACAAAAGGTGATATCATCATTTTGACTCAAAATGAATTGATCAAAGTTAGATAGCACATAAATTAAGTTGCCCCATTTAGAGATACTTTGACTTAAATTGGTACTTGTAAATGACAAGTTTGAACTATTTAAGGCATTTTATGGATTTTGACCCAAAATGTGCATTTGAGTGCAATTCGAGTAAGATTGACAATTTCAATACAAATGGTGTTAGGAATTGGATGTATAAATTTTTCCCCTATTTTAGAATGTGTATTGAGACATTTAGGTGAATCAACATCTTTTCAAAGAAAATATTTTTCAAGAAGAAATTGGAACATACCCATGATGCCCCCTCAAGAGGACATACTACGATGGACTCTCAAAAAAAAAGGGAAAGTGAGATATTAACCCACAAAATAGATCACCTCCAGATGAGCTAATGCTTGTACATGTGATTACCATAAAAGATAAAAATATAATTATAGGTATAATAGGCCCCATAGATGAGGGGAGTGGGAAAGATTTAATCTATAAATGTAAGGGACACACTTTAAAAGTACCCAATTTGAGAGTATAAGATGTACGCTTATGGCATTGATCAATCTTAAGACAAGTTGCACACTAAAATATTTCCATCATTGGCTTTAATGTGGATAGATTATAATTATAGGAAAAAATAGAATGTTTTGCATCAGGAAGGGAAGCACCACTAGAACAGGGTCTCCAAAGAGAAGATAATAAGTACTCCAATAGAGCAAATGTGATCATGATAAAATAGTTTTAGCCCAATAGGGCAAATTTTGATCATTAATAAAGAATAAATAATGATTTTCCCCTATAGAGTGGATTTAATTCAGATGTTTTTTAGATGTTGTGCCCTAGCGTGCGCAATTGGCAAGCAAAATATCTTAAGGATATAACTAAAAAGATAGGTTAAAATGGGTGGGCACAAATGTACATGTGATGGTATAATGGCTTAGAAAGCCATATAAAACCAAGCATATGAGAATACACAAAGTGATGAGGGAGATGAAAAGAATAATGGAGATATTTAAGCTAACCTTAATAGAAATTAAGCGTTGCCTACATAGTTCTATGGACTCATGTTCCAACATGAACTTTAGGATAATATAATTCACCCAAGTTTGGGAGAGAATGAAATGAGGAATGATGAAAAATGACCAAGAATTGATTAGAATGATAATGTATGAAAAGAGATGCACATCTAAATATATACAAAGAAGCCTAAAATGCATGCTACCTAGAAGCCTAATTCCATATCATGAGCCTAAGTTTTGTAAAGTGTTCTTGAGAATCATTCATTGTAGTTGTTGTTGACGTTAAGACTTTGAGACCTAAGCACAAAGTTCTTGCTATAGAAAAATAAATTAGGCATCATAAGTATGAATAAATTATAATGACATAAGATTTTAGTTACATTAAGCCAGTTCAAATGTGAATACCTATAACTAAGGATAATGGTAAAATAATGACCAAAACCAGAGTTATAATGATTTATATTTAAACAAAAAAGTAAAGACAAAGAAAAAGATAAACATAAATGAACCTAACTTGAAATCAAGATATTATCTTAAGTAGGAACAAAATGTTTAAAAATAAAATTCAAGAATGTCTTAATGACATGAGACCAAGATATGAATAATCAAGATCCATGTTAATCATCAAGATGTTCTGAAACACAAAAGAGATGAGAAAAAATAAACAAGGAAACACAAGACCAAGATGAGACAAGAAGTAATCAAAAGAGAAAAGGAGAATAAATAAAAGTAGAATTGTGAAAGCGCAACAAAACACCATGAAAACACAATAAAATACCAAGAAAACTCAAATAAACACACACAAACAAAAACTAAGTTAATGTAGCTTAAAGATAAATGTTCATGCATGTGTAGTAGATGCATTAATTTCCACCACATCATAACAAAGAACAATGACATGACAATTGTTCCCTAATTAAAGAGGAATAATGATATAAGAAAAGGGGGAAGAGAATAAAAGGTGTTGACCGAGCTGACTCTAGATGTATAAGACAAGTGAATGCTACCTACATAGTTCCATGGATGCATGTTCCAACATGAACTTTAAGCCAAATGTGTCTCTCTCAAGAAATAGGATAGAATAAAAATGATGATTAGACCAGCATAATTTATAGAATAAATGGAAGATGTGACAAATAATGAGAATGGTTTGGCAAATAAAAAGTTGATGAGACAAGAAAGAATGATCTTGAAAAATGGTAAGTGTGTGGGATAAGATAAAATGAACTAGTGTTTCTATGCTTGTAAATGGCAAGAGCATAGGAAAGGGGGTGACCAAGCTAACCTCAATAAAAATTGAGCATTGCCTACATAGTCTCGAAGGATGTCGAGTCTATGTAGCTCAAACAACATGGTTCATGGATCTCAATGGTATAATAATGCCTAAAAAGGATCTATAGGGTTATCCCCAAGAGATGAGGCATGGTAATGGTAGATGAAAAATGGTTTTGTTTCTCTTGTTAACAGGGAGATGCATGTCATAGTCAATATGTGAGACAACAAAAATGATTAGCTATATAAGTTATTATCCAACACCCTTTTTAGAACAATTACTCAATTAAAAACTTGTTTCTGATCTGAATCTCAATAATGTGTTCATGATCTTCATAGATCATTGACTCTACTTCCTTAAAATTTTGAGACAAGATATCTTTATAACCTCAATAAAGGAAAGTGTTGCTAGTGATGGTAAATAATGGTAGGATAAATTAGATAAGTGGGTAATAAATAGGTGGGTGATAATGGAATGTATAATAAATGGGAAACAAATAAAGATCGGGACTTTCAGTCACACGTAATGTTGTTGATGTTGGATTCAACATAATTTTGGTTGTGGTAGGGCTAAAGACTTCTGAAGATGCTCTTTATAGGACCATTAGATTGTTTTGTTGCTTGATCTTGAGAGTAGCTACCATCTGATTATGTTGTAGATTGGAAGCTATTTTGATTTGATCTTTGATATTATCTTCAATAAATAATGAAGAACTTTTGTGCTTAGTTATTGGTGCCTCAATGAGGTTTTCACTAATGAATTGTTCTGATCATCCCATAGTGCCTTTGAGAAGGTTTCATAAAGAGATGTTAACATTTGATTTTGATTATCTTCTGCACCTTCAAAAAGGTGTTACTAAAAGATGTTGAGTTTGATTTTTGCTTATCCCCTAGCACCTCCAAAAAAGTTTCACTAGAATATTTTTCTTCTAAATGAATTAATGTGATCTTAGTCCTCCTAATATTCTACAAATGATATGTCATCATGGATGCAATTCAACAAAGTGTGTATCTATCGGTCCTGATCAACACTTATGGGAGGTGAAATGTCAATATAATGGTTATGCTGGGTGGTAATAATGGGATAGTGAAAGGTAGCAAAATCTTCATAAAAGATACTAGGAGAACTTGTGTTGATTTTGAAGTAATCATCCTTAAAAACTGTATAAGGATCACAAATATATTCAAATTAATCTGTAAGGCAATTGTAACCAATGTTGTAACAACCAATACTATAATCTATTTATGACTCTGATTATAAAGTAAGGGCCTCTAAATCTAATATGTTATAATTGATGTTGATCTATTTTTTATGCTAAATCTAATGTTGGTTCAAAAATAGAACCTAACTCTAATATTGATTCTTCATCTGATATGGTTGTTTTGATAATGTTATGTTGAATGTTGAATTTTTTATAAGTAATGACCTATGATGGCATAATGGGCTCAATAAAAATTGATTCATCTTGGAAGGGTTCAACATAGACTAACTCATCTAATTGAAGCCCCTCAAAAAGATGGAACTGCTAAAGGGACATCTCGACAAAATCATGTTTGTCAAAGTGAGACTCCTCAATGAGTGGGAAAAGGTCAAGAGAGAACTCTACTGAGACTGGCTTGTTAAGGAGATGAGGCTCTTTAAAAATAGGTAAATTATCATAGTTTATATTGTCATAAATGGGTATTTCAACAATAATATATTAGTTTTGGTTCACAATTGGTTATAAAAGATCAATTTTGAACACATTTTGATCCTCATAAGATGGATTTTGAAGAGGTAATGGTTCTTGTTTAGGCTCAAAGATCGACACAAAATTTATAGAGTGGGGAACAATTGGTTTATCGAGAACAATGGTTTGTGGTTCAATAATGGACTCTCCAAATATAACAATATTGAATAAGGGATAAAAAAATAATTGGTTCATCAAATGGAGGTTCTTCAATAATAGGCTCATCAAAAACTAGTGATAGGCTAAGAATGGTAACAACTAGATGCTTCTTAGTTTGGTTACTTATGCAAACCAAAGGAGGAGGTCCTAAAATGGTAATGACTAGACACTTCTTAGTTTGGTTTCTCATACAAACCAAAGGAGGATATCCTAAAATGGTGATGACTGGATGCTTCTTAGTTTGGTTATTCATGCAAACCAAAGGAGGAGGTCCTAAAATGGTGATGACTAGATGCTTCTTAGTTTGGTTTCTTGTGCAAACCAAAGGAGAAGGTCCTAAAATGGTGATCTTGGTATGTTATGGAGTTTGATTACTTACACAATCCAAAGCATCCAAGTCTTCCTAATAAACCCAATCATTCCAATCATGAGTTGGATCATAAGTTAGATCTTGATTGCGTTCTCATGACTGATTTTTGTGAGGTGGATAGAAATATATCTCACAAACCATATTTTCACCATAAGGGTCTTGACTAAAGTCATAAAATTCATTTTATGTGGCTATTCTATCATAAGTTGGATTATCCATGACTGCATCATAAGTATAGCTAGACATATTTGTATTTAATGAAGAAAACTCTAAAAATAGAAAGACTTAAAGTTCTACAAACTTTGAAAAGTGACGTTTAAAAGATGAAAGGTTCAACCTTGGTTGAAATGGTGAAGATGCATCTCAAAAGTAATTTGTGCTAAGATTTGGCATAAAACAACCTAACATCAAAAGTTTTTGAAAAAAGGTTGTGTTTTCCCAAACAAAGTCACAAAAAATGATGAGGATAGGCACTCGAACAGATAAACAATCAATAGTGTTCAAAATGGGGTAATCATTTAATAAATCTATGCAACCCAAAATAAAAATATCTATGTACCAACCCCATGAATTGAGGCCTAAACAAAAATTAATCAATGTTTAGATCCAAACTTGACAAGGTTAATTGAAAATGCAATGTTGAAAACTAGGATTGGACCAAATAAGCTAGACACGAGTGGGTAGCATAATGACACATAAACAAGGTTCAAATGGTATACATGACATGGTTTAAAACAAATGGTTTTTGATACAATGGTAAACAAGTTCTTGAAATAAATTGAGCATCCTAATAGTGTAATCATGCTTGAATGATGTGGTCAATTGTTATGTTTCAAAGACTCAAAGGCAAAAAATATTTGACATGAATTGGGTAGCATAACGCTACCCTTCTTAACTCAAATACATGATTTTGACATGGATTATGAAAAAATAAACAATTTTTAGCCTCAAAGCATACCAAGAAAATAACAACCAAAATACACTAAGTATAATCATCCAAATCCTAGCAAGGGTATGGAAAAATGGGGTTGACTAAAACTAATTGGTTTTCGATCATTCTAGGGGAATCAATTGCACAATGACTTTCATGTCAAATGATGCAAAATAAAAGCACAAAAATTGGGTGACTATGGCATTGGCTAGTTGTAAAAAGGTCTAATCCTTTTTACAACCACTACATCCTATTATTTGCTCAGTGTAGTATGATGTCTAAATGCAGATACATCCCATGTGCAACTCCAATTAGGATCCAAATAAATTCAATGTCAGTAGTTGGAACCTAGGTCAAAGCTTCCCTAAATAACGCATGGGAGTTAATTACATCCCCATCACAAGCCAAGTTTGCATAAAAACAAAGAAAACATAAAATAGAAAGACTTTAGGGTCATTTTATAGATCACCCAAACTTTAACGAGTTTTTGGGGATCACTTTAGATGACATTCTTTCTAAGCCTTGGATTAGGCTACTTGAAATAGGAATTATGCTTTGATTCCATGGGTTCCCTAAAGGGGACAAATGGAAGAGCATACATGCAACATCCCTCTTTTTTTCAAACAAAATCTAACTTGAACAACTAATTAAATACAAAAAACTTGGAAAGGTGAGTTCATTTTTAAGCCCAAATGGAAAATGAGGTGGTGTTTATTTGACCCCTTGGTCTTAGTTGTAACTTTGAAAGCTAATGCTAAAAACTCACTTAAGCACCTAAATGTTACTTTAAGCACCAAAATAATGTTCTTAATTCATTTTTAAGCATGAAAAAGGTGATCTAAACATGTTTTTAACAAATGTTAAGCTTGGTCCTGCAACAAAAATGTTAGAATTTTATTTAGCCTTGAAGCTATTTTGGGTTTGAAACAATGAACTTCAAAAAAAGAGCTCTCAAATTTGTGTTTTAAGAAAAACATAGTGACCGATGTTAGTTATATAACTAATGACGGTTACACTTACTAATCAATGATGGTTATCTAACCAACATCGGTTATACCAATATTGATCGATGATAGCTATCCAACTGATGATGGTTTTACTAACTGACGTCAGTTATTGTGTAAACCCATGACAAAAAATGGCAAAACAAAGTTATAATATCAAATTTGAAGAGTTTTAATGATCCAAATGAATATTTTAAAGCTAAAAATTTATCTTCTTCATGTGTGAGATGCATCTTGTCCCACCAAACATACCAAGATGTAGAGAGGATTATAAAGCAAGTTAGTCAAACATTAGTCCATAAATCATGAAAAATGCATAAAGAACTAACTATCTAAGCCTATCTATTCCTATGGGAATTACAAAGGATGGCAAGAAACAAATGAAATAAAGCAACATCATATTGCGTTCCCAAATGAATTCGCCATACCCATATGGCTCAAAAGCATGTTCTCCCTTGATCAAGCATCCTTGTCTTTGTCAACAAAGGTGGCAAACTCCTCCAATGTCTCAAGAACACTCCATAAAACCTAGGTTCATGATTCCAAATCACTAAACTAGCCTATTAATGAAACTTCCAAAACAAATCAATTATCAAATGCAAAGGATTGTGTAAATAATTTAACATTATAACTTTGCAATATTCAAGCTTAAAATTCATGTCCATGGCCTCTTTATTTATAGATTTTTAAGAATGATCAGAATCAACTTGAATCATCCATATTGAGATGAAGTTGTGTGTTTGAGGATTAATTCAATATTTTGAATGAAGTCCATAATTATCTTCATCATGACCTTGGAAGAAGGGGCATGGGAGGCATTAACTAGGCATGGATGACCCATAATCCTGATATTTATGGCATTTATGGCTTAGGGATATCTTCCCAAGAAATGATTTCACCTAATCATGTAGTTAATAGAAATCAATTTCAAAAATAAATATTCAATAATCTCATTGAAAATACACTTAAGCTCTTTATTTGAATTAATTAGCCTTAAACAAGGTTAATCAATATTTGTGCAATTATTTGAATATTGGCCCTCAATTAATTAAAATAGTCAGAAAGTCATATTACTAAGTTGTAATTTGACTCAGGAAGAATTAGAAGGTGACATTAGATGTACCAAAATCTTATTTATATTTAGGATGTTTTCAACACAAAATAACAAAGGTATGTGGCATGTACCAATGAATTTAGGTGAAAAGAGTGATCTAAAGCATAAAAGGTGAAATTGTCATTTTGACTCGAAATGAATTGATCAAAGTTAGCTAGCCCATAAATTGCATTACCCCATTTAGGGATTCTTTGACCTAAATTGGCACTTGTAAATGACAAGTTCAAACCATTTAGGGTGTTTTATGGATTTTGACATAAAATATGTATTTGATTGCAAGTAAGATTGATAATTTCAACATAAATGGTGTTAGGAATTGGATGTCTACAAGTTAAATCACTTAACTTTGATCACACCTTTTGACTTATGACCCCCATCATAGATCCATGTAAACTCATTACTAACAGGTCTCTTGCATTCTCTAGATTTATACCCAAATGGATTACAAGTATAGTAGTAACCATTGAAATTTGCATACCTCATGGCATTTAGTTATTTGATCTGATTTGACTTAATTCTACCAGCAACTTCATTCCTTGTTTGATGATTTGTCTTTAAAATATGATTTTCCATGTTCACATTAGTCTTTATCTTGTTTTGAGTTGCATTCTCTAGTTATTCGTTATATCCAAGACCAATTCTATCACTTGCATGATTTTGATCACTCAGAATATTGTTTAGATCACTTGAGCTCTTTTCAAATCTCATATATAACTTTACCTTACTATATGTCTTCTCTAACTCAGATTTCAACTACTCATTTTCAATTACATACCTTGCACATTCATCTTCTTTAGCTTTCAATCTTGTAGACATGATTTCTAATTAACAATACATATGCTTGACTATATCTTCTTGCTCCTTGGCATATTCATTTAGTCATGCCTAAAATACACTAAATTAATCTTCATAGTCTTTGAGTTGAGACTTCATCTTTTTGTTAATATTCTTCTCAATATTTAGTTCTTCAAGAGCATTTATCAATGCATTCTCATAGTCAACCTCATATTCATCATCATCTGAAACACTCCAAGTAGACTCCTTCTGATGTGAGCAACCACCTTCCTCCACCATGAATAGGGATTCATCTTTATTAGGACCATCATCTTCATGATCATACTCAGAGTCACTAAATTCACTCTCATCTGATGATCTAAAATTTTCTCTGGTACAAAGACTCTTGTCCTTGAAGTACTTCTTCTTGTTGTCAAACCTTCTGAGTCCATTTTTGTTCTTATCAGACCTAAATGATCTCTTTCTATCATCATGACCTTGATCATGCTCTTCATCATCATCCTTCTTATACTTATGAGGGAACTTATTAGCAAAATGTCCCACCTCTCCATAATTGAAGCATTTGAGGGGTAGTTTACCCTTATACTTGTCTGAACCTATTTTTAGTTTCCTTAAAATCAAAGCAATTAGTTCATCCTCATCTATAATAGAAATTTCATACTCTTTGGGTTTCTTACCTTGGAACTTCTTCTTTGGATTCATCTATGTCTTGAATGTTGCTTCCTTGTTTGGAGGTATATCATTATTATTCTTCATCTCATAGGTTGTAAGGGTACTATGCAATTGATCCATCTTCAACTGAGTAAGATCATGACTTTCTTCTATATCAGATACTTTTAGATCAAACTTGAGGGATAAAGACCTTAATATATTTTTAACTGCAATGTCCTCTTCAAGGTTCTCTCGAAGACCTCTGATGATGTTCACAATCTCATCAAATCTCTGTAGAAAGGATGCCATAGAATCTTCTTCCTTCATCTTGAGATTTTCAAATTACCTTCTATGAGTCTATAACTTAGCAAGCTTGAGCTTTGAATCTCCTTCATAAATGATCAAAATTTTATCCTATATATCTTTAAGAAATCTACAATGGATTACCTTAGTGAACTCAGTCTTTTTAAGACCACAAGTGATGGCATTCATTGCCTTAGAATTATTTTCAAATGTATTTTTGTTTGTAGCACTAGATTGAGAATTAGTAAGAATAACATAACCATCCACAATAGATTGTCATACAACAAACCCTAGGGATATAATGTATGTCCTCATCCTTGCACTCTAAAAATCATAATTGGATCCATTGAACATCGATGCTTGCTTAGTAGAGAAACCTCCTTGATGACTACCTATATTTTAGCTTGGATCACCTTCAAGTTTTCAATCCTTTAATAAAGCACCTACTTTGATACCAATTATTAGAGGTACAATCACTAAGAGGGGTGAATTAGTGAGCTTAGATATTTCAATTTTAATTTAAATCCTTTCAAACTATTAAACCATCAACATATATCAACTTGATCAATCAACATTAAAAGGAGAGCTCATTCATTCAATACATACACAAGATCAAACACATAGCACATAGTTCTTATGTGAAACCCTCATGGGGAATAAAACCTACTCTCAAGCTTAAAACACATGAAATACTTGTTCTATAAGAAATTATAAACAAGAGATTGGTCAAATCCTTTAGACTAGAAAATCTTGATCAAATCCTCCTGACCAAAGGCCTTTAGTGAAACGCCTACTTCACAAGAAGCAATTGCCCCTAAGGAAGATCAACTCCTTTAGACCATCCTTTGAAATGGAACACCTCAAAATTTTAAATAATGTATTAAATACCTAATGATGGACCTTTGATTATATAACCATTGCACAGACTCCCTCTTTATCTCATATAGGCCTCTTACATAAGCATGCCACAAACTCTCTACTTCTTCACTTAAATTTTCCTCATATGCACACTCAGACCTCTTCGCATATCCTCAAAATGTAAGAGCACTATTATATTATAAAAAATATGACCTAAAATTCATACACATAGTTAACAAACTGCTCTACTCATAAATTTAACCAATAGGCACACTACCTATCCTCTCTTCTTCACTTCAATGCATACTCCTCATACAAGCCTTTTACAAGTCACACACACAAATCTTTTTCCAAATATATAAATCACCATATTTGATTTCACTATTTATAGAGCCTTTATTAATTTTCATGTCTTGGTCAGACATTAGTCATGCCTTAACCCTTAAGACATCTTAAATGGGTCACACTTAATCACAACATGCTTTCGAATAGGCCTAAGTCACTTTTTAGGTCCTATGATGACCCATTCACCTCTTTGACACTTATCCAAGAAAAATAGGAACATGGGAACACTTTAAAACATATGAACCCATGCCACATAATCTATAGTTCCTCTTTAAGTTCCAACATCCATCATAGGACACTTATGTTAACCCCCAATTAGCTTAAACACTTCTGTATACACATAATCATTATGAATGAAAACACAGTCAAATTCTAACCCTTTGATCATACTACATATGATTGGTAAGACCTTCATAATGCTCAAAAATGGTCCTCATGGAATCTATAACACTTCCAAATGGCTAATTCATCATGATACATTGAAATAATATCAATACAAGCTCAAACATTCTTCATGGGTTCTTAACAGATGAATTATGAACACATAGTCAACTTTGAACCATAATAACTTTAATTGTACACACTTTCATACCTTTAAATTTAAATTTATAGATGTGCCTTAGATTCCTCTACAAAATTTACTTTTACATCATTAGAAAACTATGTATAGATCAAAATATATAGTTTAAAAACTAGACCCTGGTCGTTCTTTTATTAAATTTAAATATTTGAATTCAAATGGTCATAGTTAAACCTCTAACACCATGTCCTCATATCGTGCCCTCATTTCTTATATCAATTACACATCAATGATTTTGTTTTAAATTTATCTCATAGTGTGCCATTATCCAAATTTTAAACTTTGAACACTTGGTCTCATCTCCTACAATCTTACAATCTTGATTACACACACTCCATTGATCTCTTTGAGATTGTCCTTGCTTTAACAATGATAGACAAATATCACTTTAACCTCTTGAATTTAATATGTACCATTTATCTTAACTAGTATGAACACATGCTCACCATTGATCCTTGGAATAATATTTATCCTTATCTCTAATCAATGTTAAACATTGAACACTTGGCACCATCTTGCTACATCCTAACATCTTGGAATAAACACGCTCCATTGATCTTCTATACGAAGCTTGGTATTTATCTATGTTAAACATTGTATACCTTGAAAACATCTCACTCAATCTACACCATGAGATAAATTTGTATGATCACCTATGAACTATTGGATCTTCATTTAGTCTTGATCTTTAACATCATGCAAAATATACTGAGTATGGGGACCATTGTTATCTACCTAAAAGGCCAACTTTGGACCTCAATAGCTTTTGTTGCACTTAGACACATGATCTAAAATTTGGATCATATGATCCCATAACAGAGGATAATACAAACATGTGTCAAAATACTCCTAAAACCTTCATTTATGCATTATATAATTCCATTAATCTACTCACTTAGATTTATCTGCCACATAGCCAACTATGTCAATCAACTACCTGGGAGGTTAACTTTGAACATGCATATATTTTGATGTGATTTATCACATGTCCTAAAATTTAGCACATATTAACTATCCAAAAAAATTAAAAAACCCATATGATAAACTTATCTAAAATATCCACATGTGTGAGATATACCATCACCAAACTACTTACTTAGGTCTTTCTCACCTCATGCAAATTTGGCTAAGTATGGGAAAACACCATCAAACTACCTACGAGCCCAAATTTGCACTTGAATATATTTTTTCAGACTTATTTGCATTACATGAGATTTATCACATAGTAACTAGGTATAAAATTTATCACAACCATATGACCAACTCCCCCTTATTCAACCATATGTGACAATGGTGATGTCAGAAAACTTACTCAAATTTTTTGTCACTAGACCCAAAATGTCTAGATTAAAATAATGATCAATAAGATGAAATCCATACATGAAAAAAATAATTAAAAACATATAAAAACTCTTATAGGACCCCTTTCACATGCTCAATACTCTATACTCATCCCTAAACATCTTTAGCCATGTCAAAATTGAAGATCAACCAAGCCTCCTTCAAGCATACTAGGATAACCACATTGCACACTTTATCATTATCACTTAGACTATCAAGGAACTTCATCCACTCACTAGAACACCTCCATGACATCATTGACAACTCTCTAACATTAGGTAAATGATTAAGGATTAGGGGTGTAAGAGAGCCTAGGAATAGGCTTAATAGGTGAGTAGGTGGGTCATGGGAGTTTAAAATTCCAAAATAATAGACAAGATAGATTAGGATAGGATTAAGGGATGATTAGAGGAATTAATGATGAATTGGGATAGGAATAAGGTTAGTGAATGAATAAAAATTGATAGGGGATATGAGATAAATGATTATAAGGGGTGATTTTAGGGTGAGATTAAATGAGATAGATGATATAAATCAATAAACAAAATTAATGTCAACTAATAATGATATTAATGATGTTAAATAAAGTAAGTGAATTTAGATGCATACATTTTGCCCCTCTTTTAAAGGGCATTGTGACTAGAGATAAGTGGAAGGAGTAATGGTCTTTCAAATAAAAACCATGTCATAGATGAATGTTAGTAGATGATGTTAATGGATATGATGCCCCATTGAGGGGACATGTAGGGAAAAATGAAACAAATCACCACTTAAAATATGAAATGAGGGGTGGGATGCCATGAATATATAAGTGGAAGGGATGTGAGATAGATGATGAAGAAAATGAGATCAACTTTAAGAAAGGAGCTATAGATTGATGATGACCCTAGTAAAGACACATACACAGGGAGTAGGGATGACTTTGTCATGGTTGTCAACACATCCCAAGGGGGGATGAATCATAACATGATGATTATAAGATTAAAAGAATGTAATATTTAGACATATCCCAAGTAAGGATGCATGTAAGGAAGAGTTATTGGCTAGGATAAGATGATGATTTGATAAGATTAATGATGGGTGTAGCTCAATGCTAAAATTGATTGATATGATGAAGGTGATTATAGAGAGGAAATGATAGGATCAAGTGACTAAAAGATAAAGGAGAAGAATTATCCATCATTGCATCAAATCAATGAGCCATAATATGAGTAGCAATAATGCCCCTATAAAGGACATGAGAAAGAGCACAATAGGTTATAAATTGATAAATCAATATGATTAATGGAAAAAAACATGTATATTGGAATTTTTCTCAAGCCCAATCGATAGTTGCAGGTGATTGATGAGAAGAGTAAGGAGATGATTGTGATGATGGAGATTGATCAATAGATCAGTTGATGAATGAGTATATCTCAAATATTTGATCGATACAAGACTTGAGGATGATTAAATATGAGAGAGATGTGATGATAGATGATGAGGAAAGAGGATATAAAGGCTGAGCTATCCTTGGGCACTAAAAAGTGGCCAAGTGCTTCCTACATAGTCTTAGGAGACCTCAGACTGATGTATTTCTAACTTGATGAGGATGATGAGGATTAATGATTAGAGGGTGATGTTAGTGATTATAGGATATAACCTAGATGATGAGATAAGGATGAAAGATTGGATGTTAGTCAAATGGATCAAGAGGATTATATTAGTGATGTGAATGAGGATGGTGATTAGATAAATAATGAGGGTGTAGATGATCAAGCCATCATAGTTGTCATAAGTCTCATCATAGTCTAAGAAATCCAAGAAATATGGCACTTGATAGTATGCTCTAATGATATAAGCATGACCAATAGGACATTGTTCCAAGTGCATGGATATATAGAAAAATCTACATCATCAAGGGCACATATAAGCATTATGATAGCATTGGTGACCTCATAGTATCCTTGTTCATTACCCAATAAAAAAAAGAGACATGATGAAGAAAAAACATAAGACAAATAAGATATATAATGTAAATAAGTCAAACCACATAGAGCATACAAGTCACAAACATGAGTCTCTATATGTAGTGTCACAATGCCTTGTCTATCAGGATGTTGAGGTGATGGGCTAGACTAGAATGATCATGATGTGATGGTGGACTTAGGATAAATTTGGATTGGGATAGGATGATTGTGATTAGGATTAGGACTTGTATAAGGAGGGAAAATCATGAGGTGTAATGATTGGGGATGAGATTTTGGATATGAGGTTGGTCTAAGAGTCAAACCTAAGAGTTGTCAAAGGAGGATAATTATGATGACCAAAGGGTTATTGAAACACAAAACCCTGTAAGAGTCCAATCTAACAATAATATTAGGAGATGATGAGATCAAATACCTTCCATAGTAGAATAATATAGATTGGATGGGTGATAGGTATGAAGAGGCACTGATAGAGAAGTGATGGGTGCTACACTAAATTATTTGACAAAGTTATGTATGTTGATAATACTTAGTCAAAAGGGATGATGATGAATATAAGGATGGGTATCCACTAGGATTTGGTCTCAATATGAAATAGGGTATGATGAATGGGAAAATAAGAGATGGATATTAGATGTCTATTTGGGATGGTGATATGGATAATGGGATATATGGGTATTAAATGTGGTTTTAATATAGTAAGGTGATTGTTATAATGTGATGGAGATGGATGAAAATATGGGTTTAGGCATAAGACAAGACAACATGGACTATTTTTTACTTTTCCAAACTTTATGATTTTTTAGGGTTTTTGACATATTTCAATTTTTAGGGATTTTTGGAATATGTATGTATATTATACAAAAGGTGGGTTATTGTCAAAGGGAATGCCAATCCTAGCAACAAGGATGAGGATGGATGGAATGATGCATTGGATTATAAAAGGATGAGTGTGATGCAAAAAAGGGATTACCAATTACCACATTGTGAAGGAACCAAATGAGTAGTTATCCGAGTGTCCATGAAAGGATATGCTAAGATGATTTCAAAACATTTCTCAAGACATGTTTCATTCCTTATTGAGGCCAAGACTAGAAGAAAGGGTGGACATAGTGGGATGATATGGATGAGTGATATAGATAAGGTTGACAATGAGACAAGTATGGATGGATTATGATATGGATGGATTTTCCCCCAAGTGTTGAGGTGCAATGTAGATAATTGATTATTTTACCATGATGATGAAAATTGATTTTCATCATGGTACTTGCCCAAGGTGCTAGTAAACTGGTTTTCACCATTTTATGAATGATTTTTTATTTCCCCCCTATTTTTACCTTTATGACTTTTTGGGCATCTCAATTTTATTGGATGTGGGTATGAGATGCAATGCTAACACTTAATGGATCTTCAATCGACACCTATTCTAGAGATATATGATGATAGGACCATGTTATCACCACTAGATGTATTAATGTCCTTGTGAGCTTTAGTGATTCTTGATGGTGACCCCTCTAGATATCTAGACCTGGTGTCTTCATCACCCTTATAAGAGATAATGTTGCTTGGGTGGATGATGTGAGGTATGGATCTGATTAGATCTTGATGAGGATGGATGAGACTTGAATGAATGATAGGATCATGATAGAAGTATATGATGGGTGACTTAGGACTAACAATTGCATAAATTATTAGATATGTTACACATTCTTCATTTGACTGGTGTTAATTGATAAAAGAGTATAATATATCCAAGATGCTTTGACTTTGTGGTTCATCTATGATCTAATTATTTGATGGAGTATTGGACATGTTAATAGTGATTTTGCCATTATTTGGATTTGATAATTGGTTTTGACTTTGATTTCCCCTTGGTTCTTGATTTTGGGCTTCACTAAAGGAGATTGATTTTTGACTTGATGGATGATGATTAATTTGACTTTGACAATCCCCTAGTGTCTAATTTTGGGCTTCACTAGGGAAAGATAATTTTTTATTAGGCCAAGGATTTGAATTTTATTTATTTTTAATGATTAGATCAAATATGACTTAATTATTATGATTGACTTCTAAAATATAATCTTGGACCTTTGTAGTTGTGGCATTTATTATATTACTCAAGGAAGGGTTCAATGATATATGTTCTTATTCATCCTTATGGAGGGAGTTGATTAAATAATCATTGATAGGAAGAAAGGGGTCTATTATCGATGAATGTGGAGTAGATGATGTGATGAGGTCAATGAGTGGTGGTGGGGTATCATGGTCCTCGTAGGGGTTCTTAGGAGACCTAGTTTCAACATCGAATAAAATCTCCTCAAGATTAGTAAAAAGATCACTAAGACTAGCTATAGCACATGCATCCAACATAGGATCAAATTCACTCTAACAATATTTGATAGATAAAGTTTTTAAGAACTCTATTATGTCTCCTTCATCTTGATTGAGATCTAAAGGTATGTTTGGTGATGTATTGGAGGTATCTGGATTAGAAGTCTCCTCAAAATGATTGACATTATTAGCATGTGTTGTAATATCAATGAGGGATGATGCTTTAGATGAGGAATCTGATTGAGATACTAGTGTTAAACATGATCTTGATTTAGATAAGACATGTGTTAACTCTGATGTTGACTCCAATGTACAAGATGTAATACTACTATTAGAAGATTCATTATCCATTATTAACCTCTCAACATGGGTTTTTTGATATGGTGGATGAGGGGCAGATGATGGAGGAACAATGGGTTTGACAAAGAGAAGCCCATGGAAGGAATTATGAAGGATGGGGCACTAGGTTTATGGAGAATGGACTTGTGTTAGATGGAGGATTTGTCAAATATGGGAGGATTATGGAGGATGGATGTCATGTCTTGAACTTGGTTTGGAAGGGGAAGGGCTTGATCATGATTGAGAATTTAATCTTGGCATTCCTCTTCATGTTTATCTAGGGATGTAGACTCATCTGGTTCATCCTTGAATACTATGTCACTATGGTCAATGAGGTCTTAGACATAGTCTTGTAAATTGCAACATATATTGATGGTATACCCTTAGGTTAGATGATACGCACAATATTTATTAGTTTGGTACCCATATAACTTATTATTAGTGGTATCAAGATGTCATATGGGTGGATGGACCATCATGTTGGTGATTACTAGTTATTGGAAAAGGGCTTCCAAGGATATAGGAAGGGGAGTATAAAGAAACACTTTACTTTATGACTTAGATGTGGAAGCATTGGCATTTAGATTAGAAGGATGGTGACATGACTAGGTGGATGGACTAGTAGTAGATGAGGTGGCCAAGATTGGATTCTCTTTACTAGTATGGGAATAGGCAATTGATGCGTTATGACTAGTGGATGGATGATTGGAATGGAACTCACATGAATGAGTTTAGGCTCGAGGTGTAATGATTTTAAGGGGTTCAATGCCTTTGAGAAGTGGGATACCCATCTTAAGGAACTACAAGAGGATCTCATCCTTATTGGAATATATGTATTAGTCTATAAAAGCAGGGTCTAACTTCATGATGATGAATGATGAAGAGGGTCGAGGGATAAGATATGGTCTCTTAAACAAGATATGTTTGAATGTATAATAGTATGATAAGTGATGATGGGGATGTGATGAAGATGATAAAGGACTAGGATCAGATTTTAGACCAATAATATAATAGGTGCTAATGACCTATCAATAATTCATAGTTTCCAAGCTAGCAAAAGGGATTGGGGATTTGATGGGTGTTTAGATTTAAACTACCAAGAATATGATTGGATGGGTGCTAGTTACAAATAGGCAAGATGATTTGAATAGATATGATTAGATTGATGATCAATGGGTTACTAGATTGAAACCAAAAAAGTGATAGGATGCTAGCAAGATATTGACTAGGTATGAGATTTGATCAAATGATGAGTGATAGTGGACTAAAATAATGGGATGATATGAAAGGATAAAAGGAATAGCTCAAGTCTTAGAATAATTTTCTTAGGATGCGAGGGGATAAGATTACATGATGAAGGTGATTAGGATAATGGGACAAAGAGAAGTATGATGATAGGTGATGATGAAGTGATGAGGGGTAATGATGGGGATGGTTTGGATATGTATGTGACCTAAAGATCAAACTAGGATAAGATAGGGCATGGTTAGACTATATGGGTGATGAAGGTAAGGTCAAGACAAATGATTGGTTATATATGGGGTAGACTTAGGATAATATGTGGATGATAAGATAAGATGTGATTAGGATATGTAGGTGATGGGGGTATGACCAATGATGGGTGCAGATTAATAGATTAGGATGAAATAAAGACAAGATGGGATATGGAGGATAGTATGAGACATGAAAAAGGATGTTCAAAATATAATATGTATAAGGGGATGATGATTATAAGGATATACAAGATTATATATACAAATGGATGATGGGATAAGGATGATGAAATGATGAGGAAAGGATATTCAAGATGATATGTGCAAAATACATAGATAGGTGTATAGGTTTGGGGTAAAGGCTGACTTGGTTTTCTAAAAAAATTGGTTTAACACAACATACACCCAAGCAATTAGACCACAAACCTATGATTATTAAACTCATGGGTGTGTAACTTGATGTTCATACCATCTAACAGCTTTTCAAGTGAGGTTATAGGTTAGTGACCTATTATGGAATTGACCAAACCTTATCAAACTTATTTTCACTTAATAGATTCTTAGGAGTTGATCTTACCTCCTACAATGAAGTTCATGTTATGGTGAAAAGGTCCTATACTAGGTTGGCATAAGGTTTTTAGGTATGTTCCCAATATATGTGAAGGTACAATGGGTCCAAAGTCTATATAAGATGTTTTCTAACCACCTTATGTATTGGAGATTAAATTCCCCTCACTCCATGGAACCCTTTATGGGGAATTTAGTTTAGGCACCTAATGACATCTCTCTTGATTTTTTGACTCCACTGGAATGCAAAGTTTGGTCTAGTGCATGGTGGTGAAATTTACATCACCGACCCCTAAAAAAGAAAAATAAGAGGAGGGTTTATACATGTTTTTTGATCCTATAGGAATCATTTCAAGGATGTAAAGAGGAAAGAATACACCATTGTATCCCTAGGGTGACAAACAAGCAAACCAAAAAGTAGATTAATTAACTGATTAAGTGTGGGATATTTACAAGATGTAAGAATATATAATAATATACAAGACAAAATGATTAAATGGATATATATGATAATATTATCAAAGTGATTCAAAAATGATTTTTAAAGTGCCAAAAGGAGTCTTTGACACATAGCCTATAAGCACACGGTTAGTAATTTGAATTTGGCACTCAAAAGAGGTAACCTGTAATACAAGGATTAGTAGCTTTGATAATCAATCTTGAGGGGAAACCTACAAGATGTTAGACCAAAATATAACCTGTGAAATAAGATTTTAGCAAGTCAAAATTCACCCCTATGAGAAACAAAAAATTTAGTCTAATAGGCCTTAAGAAAACACCATAAAAATTGTGATTTGGCTCTATAATTTATTTGGGTGAGTAGGCCATGACATAGGGGTCTAGGGTCGGTATCCCCCAGTGAGTTCAATGGGTAACTCCCCTTGTAGGGTCTAGGGGCATTGCCCTAGGTACACTCCCAATCATGGTACAACATGGGGTTAAGGGGCAGAGCCCCTAATGCCAATGGTAATTTGGGCCTTGCTAAAGGCTTAGAATGACTCAAAAATCACAAAAAATGACTTTAAAAATGTTCTAAAAAGGGATCAAACCAAAGGCAAAAATCAATGAAAAATCTTAACTTTAGACTCCAATATCATAACTACCAGTGCAATATCACAATTTAAGAGTTTTGATTTTGTAATAGTCAATTAACCATGATGATAAAACAACAAAATCATGACTATTAAATCAAAATTATGACTATCAATGCAAAAATGTGACTGTGAGATTAGTGATTTTATGTTGAAGCCTAAAATTCCAAAAAAATGACTTTTGATAGAAATAGATGCTTATATAGGTTTTGAGAATTTACTTAGATGCGTAATTATAAACAACTATGGTAGATTAAAAATTGATCACAAAGTATCAAAATTTTATAAATGAATACTCAGATTTTTATCAAAAGGGCCCAAATTCTTGATCAATCTTAAGAACAAAAAGTGTATTAATTAACTATTTATCCTAAATCTACCCTATATAATTTCAAATTCAATATGTAGATAGAATAAAATTCCCAAAATGTAAAATTTTGATAGAGTGACAAAATCACTAATATAGATGTAATATCGCTATTTATAGAGCAAAATCACAATTTCATGAGTTACAATTTTATAGAAGATAAGGAAAACTAGTTTAAGGTTGTGTTTGGTTTTATCTTTGGATAGACTTCCCTGCCTTTTTCCCTTTGCTGACCCTACCAAACACATAGATATAAACAACCTCTTATAGAATATAGTTATTAAATAGATACGCATTTAGATCAAAAATCCACTTGGATAAAACACAAAGATAAAAGGTGTTATGGACTAGGTGATGATGGGTCCCCTATAAAAATAGAGAATGTTAAGATAAAACCTATAGATCAGAAGACAAGGTTCAAATGTTTAGTGATTTATCAAATCCCATAATATCACAACTCTTAGTGTAATAATGCAATTTCCAAGTCAAAACCATGACTTCAGGAGTAGTGGTTTTATGTCTTTAGGGTTTGTCAACCAAATTCTTCCCTGATGCCATTTATATCCTAGATCCTACACAAAGAGGATTAAAACCTTGAAAACACATAGGATGAGCACCCAAGGATTAGACAAAATGATAATGGATGAAACATGTGACTTTATGCTTGCATCTAAAACCTACAAAGTCATGAGTTAATAGTGTAAAATCACACTTTATAGGGCAAAACCATGACTTTTGAAGTTATAATTTTACTTAAAAACCAAATCATGCCAAAAACCCATTAGATGTTAGATAAAAAATTGTGAATTGAATATGGAATATTGTTATTCAAGGGGTAAAATTGTTACTTGTGAAGTAACAATTTTGCACAAAGATAAAATCTTACAAAAAATACAAAATTGTTAGTGGTTAAAATTGGTGGTTAGTGAAAAATTGTAACTCTCAGGAAAAAATTGTGACTGCAAAGTCATGAATACTATTTTAAAACCATAATTTCCACCTGTGTGTGTAAATTTTCAAAAATCTAGCTCTTTTTCTTCCACTAGTTGATCATTCGAGATGCTTAGAACACTTATAACAAGAAAAAATGTTAAATTAGGAGTAATCTCCCACCATAGTCACCAAAATGTAGTATAAAATTTTAATCTATTAGATTAAATTACCATAAATATGAAATTTAAACTCAAAATGCCAAACTACCTAGGTAAGGTCTAAAGCCATTAGAATCAAATGCACATGGATGAATAGACCATTTAAGGTTGCACTTAAATTCTAAAGCTAATTTCTCTAAACCATGATTAAATAGGTCAAAATAATAATATTGGGATTGATGTTACCTTAGAGTCAGATTTTTGACATGGTGATTACTTAATTAAGGATGTTGATAATGGATTCAAGGATTAGATTTGGCATGGAGACTCCTTAAGCTTCCTATATAAATTTTAGGTAGTTAATTTTGTGGTTAGTTTCCATAGAGGGATGGGTTGTTTAAATAGGAGGGAAGGATCAATGGCTAAGATTTAAAGTTGTATTATGGAGATCTAGGGTGGAGAATTATCTAAAGAATTTAAAATTATTTAGAAGCCTCTAGATTTAGAGGCTTTTAGAGAGGAGGGATGAGAATAGAGAGGATTCTAGAATTAGAGAATTATAGAATCTTCTTCGAGGTTAATTAGGATTAGAAGGGATTAGGTGGATGACTAGGGACTATGGGTGTAGGAAAGCATAGGAGTAGGCTTAATAGGTGAGTAGGTAGGTCATGGGAAATTAAAACTCCCAAATAATGGATAAGATAGATTAAGATAAGATTAAGGGATGATTAGAGGAATTAATGATGAAGTGGGATAGGACTAAGGTTAGTGAATGAAGAAATATTGATAGGAAATATGAGATAAATGATTAGAAGGGATGATTTTAGGGAGCGATTAGATGAGATAAATTATATAATCAAAATTAGTGTTGATTAAAATAGAGATATTAGTGATGTTAAATGAAGCGAGTGAATTTAAGTGCATACAAGTAGGTTTCCATTGAGATTTTTGACCTAAAATTTTAGGTGAAGTTGTAAGGGGATAAAAGTTACTAAAATTGGTCTTAGTTCATCTTGAACCCTTGTTGTTTTTTCAAACCAATGAGCTTTATGCTAAAATAGAGCTCCTAGAGACTGGGCCTTAAAGGGGGGAAAGTGGATTGTTTGAGAGTTCTAGCTTAGAGATTGAGTTATTTGGTTGGATCTATAAGGGAGCTAAAATAGTCAAGTGGATGGCCATATGAGCCCTAGTGTGGAAATAAGAACCTTGAAATCATGCATTAGGATTTTAGGTCTAAGAATTTATATAAGAATGAACAAGATTGAAGCAAGAATGGAGAGTAAAGTCTTGAAAATTATATATGAGAGGATGGTGTTTGTACTAAGGAAGAGAAAGTGTAGAGGTAGATGAAGGGTGATATGTCTTATAGAGAGAAATATGACCATGTGTGCAAGAAGGCTTATGAGTCTAGTAAGGGTAAGATTGATGGCGGGTGTCAAGAGAGAAGCAAACCTATTATAAGCAATAAAATCAGAGATCAGAGAAGGGATAAAAAGGTAGAAATCAAACTTAGGTGAATGAATGAGGTAAGGGTGTGTCTCTCCCTGTATCATCAACTATAGGTGAAGATATATGTAAATTCTTAATGATAAATATCATCTCACAATTTGAACTACCATTAGCCACTATCATAGATAATGAATCGTCATTCAAAAATAAATTAGTTGTGAGAATATATGTTAAATACAATTATTTTCATACTTTTTCAAGAAAATAGACAAAAATAAGCAACAATTAAAACACTTGAAAATATACTAAGAAGAATAGGCATCAAACATGGTGAAGATTGGTACAATCATATTATATATGCACTTTGAGCATATCACACAAGTATTTATACACTAACTAAAGCTACATATTACTCTCTTATTTATGGGAAAAAATCAATTTTACCTTTATAGCTTGAGATATCATATTTGTATGTCTCTTTAAAATACATTTTCATGGATAATGATTATCATGAGAAATGATTACATGAGCTAGAAATGTTGGATGTAAATAACTATAGTTTATTGAATATAACAAAGTTTACCAAGATCATATCAAGATGGCATATGTAAATAAATTTTTCAACTAGTGTTAATTTCAAGTTGGGGACATAGTGTTAAAAGAGAATCAGAAGAACACTAATGTAGATAAAGAGAACAAAGGCAAATGCAAGCCTATTAGTTGAGTCCACTTGTAATTATATAAAATGTGGGTACATGATCTTATTTATTAGCTATATTATAATGGAAACCCATGAGAAACCCTATGAATATCATGTACTTGTGTCAATATTACACATAAGCATATTATTTTTAAAAATACAAAAGCGTTCAAAATATTCAACATATAAAAAGAGGGACATAAGCATGACATGATTACTATATTACACTATTTATATATGTTATACATCACATGTTTGCTATATGTAATATTATTTTCATACATGATGCATTTCACATTATATGAGTGTGATGGAGAACATACAAATTATAAATATAAATATAGATGTTTGACTTTCCCCTACCCAATGGTCATGTTGATCCTAGGACCATCTTATTCCACATGTTTCATTATTACATGTTATATATTTTTATGACCTTATACAATGTTGAGATACATATTTGTTTACATGTGTCTCTCTAGTTAATTATATGTTACATAGTGCTACATGGATAATTTATTTTAAAAGCATGTGACATTAATACATATAGAAGGTGTAGACTGGTCTTCACTTTTTCAATGATTCATTGATGCCATTAATCTCTCACATGAAAGGATAGTTCATTCTTTTATATTGTGTGCATCCCTGGGCCTTGTTTGATGCAACATTTTTATGTCCCTTTTTGTAACATTTTGTCCTTTATATGTGGCAATTGGCCTTACTTGACATGACATCTTTATGTCCCTTGTTTTTGATATCTTAATGTCCCTTATGTGTGGCCCTTGGCCTTGAATATTGTGACATATTCATGTCCCTTATATGTGGATTTTGGATTTATATGTGGCACTACCTCTTGAACTTGTTAAGCTTGCTAAGATTGGGTGGTACCATGATCCATATCATGCATTTTTACTGTGTGATATTATTCAATTATATTTTCAATTATGATTACTATTGCAGGTTTCACTACTATATCTATCTAGACATGGCACTTATATGCCATGTATTACATATGTTATATACATGCCTTGATGACATATACATTACTGTGATGGCATACTCTTCACATGTTCACATTATTACATGTGATATTATCAATATACATAGCATGATACAATTAACTCTTATTTTGAGATAAGTAATTTATAGGACACATCCCTCATCTCAAAATGGGGGCATTACAGTGGGATTTTCATAGATAGATAAGCTTACATAAACAAAAAAATAAAATTTCAAAAATTTAGAATGGTTTAAATATCAAATAGTTTAGTCACATGACATATATTGACACATCAATATATATTATGGGGCATATGTCATATATATGCAATTATTTTATAGAGACTTAACTATACATTTATATGCATTCATGTGTATATGCATGGGCATGTGCATGTAGTTTACAAGATCAATAATTATAGGTTTTCATATATACATGCATTTGAGATAACATGTTATCAAATTCAGCATATAGATTAATAACATTCTATGTCAGTTGGTACATATTTAGGGGGCATGATACTGGTTCATGCACATATACACACTTTTAGATTCATGAGGCATGATATTGGTTAATGCAAATACACAACAATAGATTTTAAAATTTTAATTACAAATAGTTGTTGTTTCACTTCACATTTTTTGACACTGAGGTCATGATGGGAGAATGAAAATTATCCATTCTCTTTTGATCATGCTTTTATTATAAATTGATAAAACCTAAGTGAAACTATATAGTTATATCTAAGGTTATGATGGAGGCATGAACAGTAGTCATTCTCTTTCATGAAAAATAAATTAGTATGGAGAAAACTTAAGAAAACTTGATAGAGTTTATACAATTGAATATATAAACCATGTGCAATAGATGATTCAATTTTAATTCTAGTAAAACCATCATATGGATACCCTTTATTTTCTAATTATTTATTTGGGTTAGAACATCATGTACTTATCCCCACATATATGAGGGTTGGGGCATGTTGTCTTCCCAACCCAAGGACTTGCATAGATACACAAATTTGGGGCACAATCACCCCAACTCTCCATGTGCTTCAAAAATAAGGCACAATTTAATGCTTCAAAAAGCAAGCATCATCTCTAAAAAGTTGTAATGGAAACATGGTTTTCGCTAACATATGGGTTTTGTTATTGAGTGACATGTATATTTGGAACTTCTTACCAAAGATAAAGTGTGTTGTATACACTCAAGTATACCTTTTTCCTTTTGATCTATAAATTACATTACTAAAATAAAATGGGGGAATTTTTAGATATTAAAATATGGTATTAAGTACTTGACAATAACAATCTCAACACACATTTACCATGCATGACTTGTGTACACAAATATGATCCTAACCCACCATTCTCTCACAACTGCATTCTACCTTATGAGTTTGATTTTTTCCTTATATCATTACATACCTAAATTAATCTCATTGTATATTTAAAAATTATTTATTATCTTATATATACATGTCCAAACCTACAGTTCAATCTTCTTATGCATGAGTCAGTAACATTAGCCTGGGTCAATATTACTAATCAATAATGACTTGAGCATGATGGTACTAACCCTCTCCTAGAAATGTCTACTTTTTAAAAATAAATATATCCTTAGGGTTGAACCATGTACACAACATGCTGGTGGAATGATAAATTACCCAATTGAACTCATATATATACAAATAAACTCCTCACTTGATTGAATATTTGGTATTATTTAGTACATGTTGTATAAAAGTAGGTGTCTTCAGTCATGGTCCTTGTCAGGTGCTTATCTAGATGTCTAAGTCAAAATTAGACTTGTTACAACATGGTGTAGGCCTTGAATAATCATATAGCACTCAACATTTGACACTTGATTACACTAGCATCACTTCACAAAAGGCACAAGCCTTATACACTCACCTGGAGCACAATGGAGAAGAGATCGGGGCCCATGTTGGGCTACTTATGCCATGGCACAACTCTATCCTCTAGGGACTTTAGTTAGTGCAATATTGGTGGTGCATTCTTGGATTCAAGCTATCTTGGGGGAATTGAATGTCTACCAATCATAAGCAGATATGATGTAGGTCTATAGCTTTATGGGTGCAAGCCTTTGGTTCCCTTGGATTAATGTCATTCAGTCACTTGAAGGGTCATTGGGGTACATAGTTGAGGGACTTAGGCTTAGGTTCATACTTAGACATAGGTATTATTGTGAGGTATATGGTCTTACCCATACTTATATCATTTCTTATATCAAGTGTTGGTGTCCTCATGAGCTACAAGAACACCATAGATAAGTTAGGTCAAAAGCTCGTAAGAGCTCAACATACATAATAAAAATTTAAGTAATCAATCTATTTAGACATTGTGAAAATACCTTCATCATTAAACAAAGTTCAAATACAATATATATAGGTCAATAGGAACTAAGAAAATGCTCATCTTAAGTTGATAAAGGCCAAGGGGCTCATAGGCAAGCTTGAGAATTATAATGGGGAGCATCAAAAGCATCACAAACTAAACTCTAAACTCTAATGGTGAGCATAGCATTTGGAACCAATCTTTTAGGGATTCACTATTCCAATATTCTCCTCCTTTCCTCACTAAACTTAGCCCCACTTTATAGTGTTTTGAGGTGCCTTAGTGCCATGGGAAACAAAGCATGCCAGTTGTTGAACTGGCATTAGATGTAATCATTCTATCAACTCTACTATCCTACCTCTAATGATTTGTGACTATCATGTGTGCATGCTTCCCAATGATGATTGATCCATAATGGAGTTAGTTAGTTACTAGCCAACTTGTGCCACAAGATGAAAAAATAGCAATCATGAAAAGTGATTGCTTCACATCCAAGTGTCTATTATGTTGGTATGGATCCTATACTTAGATGGATTTGAGGCACAACATCACCCCATATAAAATTATTAGTCCACTCTTATACTAATATTTTAGTGCTTTAGGTATGCAAAACATAGGCATGTGCTCCTTTAGTTCCACTCTAAAGTACTCAAAACCTTAAATGGCGAGCTTGATTTCTTATGTGGTGCTATCTATTTCTATGGAGGCAGAACTGAGTCTGAGCACATTAATTTTCTCCAACTCTTTCCTAAAGTCATGTAACCTTTCCTTCACCTTTGTTTCACCCCCATCTAGGATTTATCTTTAATCACAAGCCTTTGTTTGTAAGGCATGGAAGAGTTCTTCCAGAACCTACTTTTAGATCTTAATTTGGGCACTCAAAGTGTTAAATTATGTCATGATCTACATGTGCTTGACCTTAACCATAATGTATGCATGTGCTATTAGTGTGTCCTTATCCCCTTTTTCCTTTTTGAGGTAGTGTTAATTACTTATGCCTAGGTGGAGAAGTTGAAAAATATTATGTCAACTACCTCTACACCCTCTTCAATATTCATGAACAGGTCTTCCTCCTCTTTGAGTTTTTTGGCAATATCTTACTTTATGGTAGTGAAAGGGTCCTCCTCTTCTTCTATCATTGATTTCACCTTCAATCATTGGAGTGTATACTCTAATAATACATACACCTTATTTACCTCCAAAAAATTTGAAGTGTCGACACCATCTAGGAGGGATAGCTTAGCTTCCTCCACACGTTCAGCCTATTGCTACAACTTGAATTTTATGGCATTGATTTCTTCCTCTTCCTCTAGCATGATCTTCTTCTAACTTGAGGCTCTAACATCATTAATGATGTTCTTCTACACTACCTTGGAGGCCATTCAAATGAGGGTGTTAGCAAACCTTATTAGATTCCTTGAACATAGGTTGATAAGAAGTGACTCATGCCCTTCCTCTAGTTGGTCTACACTAAGGACTACCTTTTGTGGTACCTAGGCATATACTCCACCATATAATAATATTCATCTATGAACACTTTTTGACCTTTTTTCATAGGCTCAGATCAACTTCCTCTCCTTGGATAGCCAGCTTCATCTATTTTAGCTCTTCTTCATCAAAACTAGTGCTATTTTTAGCATTTTCTTCTGATGTGTCCTCTTTCTCCAGTAGGGGTTCTTCCTCAAACTTGTCCCCTTAGTTTTATTATTTTTCATTGGTGCTAGCTTTGCCCTCTCAATTCTATTGGTTTTTCATTGTGTTTTTGTTTACTTCTTTAAGGCACTAGTATCACCTTCCTTGTCTCCAAGTGCCCCTTCACTATTGGGTACACCTGTGGTGGAGCTTCCTCTGCTATGCTAGTAGGGGTGTTATGTGCCTCTACTAATTTCTCTTTTATGGGTTTTACACTTTTAAAAACCCTGATTTCTTCCATTTCTCTCTTGGCCTTTTCATTTCAAGCCTTATTTATCTCTACCTTCCTCTTCTTCACTATCATGGTTGTCTTTTCCTCATTATCCCTTATCTCTTCGGCCTTAGCTTTTTCAATCTCTACTTGGGCTATGCCCTTGGCCTTCATGGTCTCTCTATTTTGATATAACTCTAGTGTCACCTCTATATGGTCCTTGTTGAGGCCCATTTCCATCCATTGGTGCTTCTTTTCCTCTTTAGTTTATGGAAGTTGCATCATGGGTTCTAAGGTTGGGATGCTTGATGGTTTTTATACTTCCCTAAGCATGACAATAGTGTCACCTTTGAGAGCCTCATGAATTTATATAGTTATGGGATCTTCCTCTATTTCTTTTTCTTGGATGATATATTCTTTCATCCTTTTATAGTCATATAAAATGCAAAAATTGGTAACTTGAGCATGGCTAATGACACCCAAGCCATAGGTCTCTCTTGCTTGCTCTCATGACCCTCATAGGCTTATTTTTCACTGATTCTCAGTCATCCATGGCCTTCTAGACTTGACCCCAACTAAACTAGACTCTTATTTTCATGACCAATCCATCCTCCTAGGTCCCATCTACCTAGGATAATAGCACTACACTAGGACAATATCACCAATGCCACTCATGTCTATTTTTAATATTATTATCCAAGCTCATTTCTAACCCCAATAGTCAATTCCTTCTAGTTTTCCATCCTTATCCTCATCGATCTAATGTGAGAAAATTTAATCCATGACCAATAGATCCCTATAAAATCCCATTCAAAGATCATTTAGAAAGGTTTGGCAAATATTATAAAGAAAGCAAGAATAAAAATGAAACCACTCAGGCAATCTTCCCTATTCTCTACATACAACCATCCAGTACAGTCCTAAGCACATCTAAATCTTTACACTAGTCCCTAGCCACCTCAATAACATCTAATTTAGCATTTATTACAATCTCATATCACAATTGCACCAAGCACTTCCAAAGGGAGAACTACATATGGCTCGATCCCTCTTCAGAGTATTGGTATATAGGTAGTGTGCCTACACATGGGATGTGAAGCATGTCCAGTGCATATTACACACACTAACCCCTTTTCCATATTGGCCAAAGTTTTATTCAAGTACATTGAAGGCATATAAATGAATAAAATCTTCTCTACAAGGAGCATTGTTGACAATGAGGCTTCACAAATTCACATATAGGGTCACATAGACCTACTGAGCAAAACCTAGAAAGCTTAGATCTTGAAAAAAACAATGCCAAAAAAGGATTATAATGTTAGTGCCACTTCTGTCTATGTTCAATGCTCCTATCCAATCAAAAAATTAAAGTTAGAATCTTGTTTGTGACAGTGACCCAAGCCTGCATAGTGAATATCAGACCCTATCTCAGTTGGATCAGCATAGTTTAATCTAAGTCTTATTTTCTCCCTCTTATTAATATTTTTAGAAAAGTTCTAATTATAAATAAATTTTAGAAATCAGTAGCTTATTTACCATATGTTATTTACTAATTTATCAATCCAAAACCTTTAACTAAATTAAGAATAAAACCCTAATTATTCTCAAAACTATTAAATCATTTGGTGAACCTAACTTCATTTACACATAAAAACCTGAGGGTAAATTTCCTAATGATTCTATATATATATATATATATGTGTGTGTGTGTGTGTGTGTGTGTGTGTGTGTGTGTGTGTGTGTGTGTGTGTGTGTATGTATGTATGTATGTATGTATGTATGTATGTATATGTATATGTATATGTATATGTATATGTATAATTTTTTACCTTCATAATAAAATTATAAATTAGCATTAAATTTTAAATTTTTATAGTTATTTTAAAATAATTTTCTTTCAAACCCTAGTTACCCATACTAGGTCCTAGTATTTTTCCAATCATTTTCTAAATTTTTTCTAGCATATTTAAATCAAAAAATCCATTCACTTTTTAAAATTCAATAGTCATTTTCAAACACATTTATTTTTCAAAACCCTAGTTGCATCTACTAGGTCCTATTAAGTCACTAATTTTCTAATAAATTTTTAATTTTTACTCACATATATAATTCATAAATTCACTCACAAATTCAAATTTTCATAGTAAATTTTTCAAATAATAAATTTTCAAAACCCTAGTTACATGTACTAGTTCCTATTTGCTTATTGAGGTATCACCTTACATGTTTGTGAGCTTCATATCCTTTTTATGCATATTCTAATTCCTTGTTTAGATTACAATTGTTTAATATTTTCTACTATCATCCAAGTTGTTTTCCTTATGCCACCTAAGTTCCTTGCATATCTTCCTTCAAGATGAAGTGCAAAACTTAGTGGTAATCCTCTTGAATTCGCCCAGATTCATACAACTTGGCCATATATCATGGATAAACAATCAGCTTAGGTTCTTGTTATAGATTCAATAAATCTAGATTATACTAATTTCATTAAAGATAACTCTAATAATGAGTAGTATGAAAATAACAATGATGATTTACACACTGATGCTCATGTTCCACCACATTGGACTACTAATCCACTTCCACTAATTTTTGACAATGAAGTTGTCCTCAACAAAGATTTGATCCTACAAATTTTTTGGGAAAGACTCTGAGACCAGCCCCAAGATCATACTCTTATCTTGTAATATATCATGGAAATTTAAAAGGTTAAGCAAGTTGAATCTTCCATTCCTTCATAGCAACCAATTAAACATGACACTATGGGTGAAACTATGCCTCAAAAAACCCCTATAGCAGCCCAACCTACCTCTATGCCACTAGCTACATCTAGTACATCTTTGTCTCATGTTGTGGCAACCCTTGTGCAAGAGATAAAATTTCTTCAATCCAATGTGTTACATCTTGAGTAAGGTGCCTCTAGACCTATATAGGGTTTAGATTTTTTTTCTCTATTACATTAACCATTAGCATGTCACATTACTTATACACCCCTGCCATAAGGTTTTGTTTAACCTAAGCTTACTCTATATGATGGCAAGGGTGATCTAGAGACACATTTGAGAGCCTTTAATGTAGCATGATTGAACTATGTACCCAATGACCGACCACTTACCAAGTTATTTCTATGAAGCTTAAAGGATTATTATTTACAATGGCTCTAAAATCTACCTAATTAGTCGATAAATGCATTCAATCCTTTAGCCAACATGTTCCTAGCTCATTTTAGTATTACCATTGGTGATAAGGTTTCATATGCTCAAGTTTCACAATAGAAAAAAAGGTCAAATGAACATCTCATAGATTATGTTCTCCAATATAAGACTATTTTGGCTAAGATGACTAACCCCATGGCTGATCAAGAGTTACAATATCTCTTTAAACAGAGTCTTCTACTAGCTTTGCATGAATCAATTATGTTCAAAATATTCTCTTCCTTCACTAAATTGTGTCACACACTAAAGGAAAGAGAAGTCAAGTTAATTTCAATTAGCAAACTCAAGTACACAAGTATCTCAAACAAAAAAAATAAGAGTAACAGAAAAGTCCCATACAAAGTAAAGGTCAATGATAACAAGAGTTAGAATCAACCTACAGTTAATGCAGCTTTAGATCCCCCTCAACGAGTGGTTTTATCAACACCTCCTTGATGAACCTTCACCAATCTACCAGTTTCTCCAGCCAAAGTTTTATAGTAGCTATTAGAATGTAACATCATATCTCTCCCTCCTATTCATGAAGTTAGCCCAATATAGCCTCTTTCACAAGTATATGATCAGCATGCATTTTGTGAGTTTCATAGGGCACTAGGCCATACAACAAATAGATGCATTCATTTGAGAGACAAGATAAAGGAATTGATAGATGGAAATCATATTGATCCTGGCACATCAGTTGAGCCTCCTCAGGCAAAGCAAACATAAGGTAAAGCTTTAAAAATATTTACATATCCTTTTCCATAACATTCCAAATAGGAAATAGGGGACACATCAAGGTTTCACCATGCATATCATGCATATCCCCCACCAGATACATATAGGGCACCTTCAGTTAAGACACATCCTTTGAGTAACATGATTGGTGTATACAATTCTAGAGTTTTAGCTAGACCTTCCATCTCCTTCTCAGATTAGGAGATTGTTGAGGATGATATGGATTATCATGCACCTTTATCAGAGCTTACATTCATAATCATCATATTCATAGTGTTCTCATAGATAATGGATCTACTGTGAATATGTGCACTATGACATTATTATAGCATTTAGGATATTTAGAGCAATATATTACACCAATAGACATAGTTATTAGCATATTTAGTGGGCACATACATAGTTAATTAGGTGAGATTATACTTCCTATACAGGTTGGTCCAATACACATGGCCACAACATTCACTATTGTTCCTAGTATAGGAGTTTTTGATATGTTACTCGGTCAACATGGATTCAAAAACTTTGAGTAATACCTTTTACAGTTCACATGTGTGTTAAACTCATTCACGCTAACTAGGTTATTATAATTGGTGGAGTTCTATATGAATTACTACTCCCCACTTTAGAGCCATCTTATATAATACAATCACCAATTTTAGTTTAGCTTCTAGTTCTAGTTTCTCCACTAGTTATAGTTCCTCCTCCAATTTTGATTTAGACATAGTTGAGGAACCCATTGCCAGCATAGAGAGTTCATACACCTCCATAATTTCAATATTCTAGACATCTTCTAGCTATAGTGTTCACACCTAGGGTAGTATCATTGAGATCTCATGCATCTACTCATAGAGCACATGTTTAGAGAGCTTCTCCTACTACCAAATGGGTCCCTAAGATCCCTACAATTATATCCACCTCTCAGAGTTACAGGGGGACCCCACACATGGTTTTTATTTTAGATATTTTAGATCATTTATAACACATATAGCTTTTAGAGCCACAATCTCAGCATGTTCATTTTTCTTCATGATCACACATGATCCCTCTCCTTGATACAAGACACCATGATAGAGAGTCTCACATGAGACTCATTATTTAGTATCATCTCTTCTCAATTTCACTTGTACATAGTTTCTTATGATTAATTGTACATAGCTCAAAATTTCAAAATATAAAAACATTAAATATGTCAAAAACACTAAAAATATTTTGATTGTATGCCTCATCCATGCTTTATATTTATACTATCATGTTAGACTTACATTTTGTTATTCTATGCTATTGCTTATCGATTTATCTACATTACCATGCTTCACTTGATCATCTTTGAGTGTGTGTAATGACATCTAGCTCTTTGATTGCTTCACTCTTCCCAGTGAGGGGGCATCCCACTTCTACATTGAGACACACATCAATATACATACCCACAAGGGGCATATTCTACATGACTACAACATCTAGGTTATGTCATTCCTACACCACACACTCTAGGTATCATGTTGGCATACATTATTCACTAACTCACATAGATTACTCTATCAACACTCACTAGTATACAACACTTATGTATTTCTTAGTGTATACCTAGTTTTGTACTAACATGTCTTACATACATTCACTTCTTGATTTGATTAGTTAGGTGCATTTGTAATTTTAATTTCTTACATGCTTTCCTTTCTTGCTTAGCATTAGCTTGATGTGATTACATTTCTCAATTTCTATTTGTCTCTTGTATGTGCCTTATGATATTTTTCAATGTCCTTTGCTTTTATTCATGTGTGTGCCTTGGGACATTTGTTAATGTCCTTTACCTATACTCTTCTATGTGATGGTAGATTCCATGCCAACTTGCCTATTTCAACTGTATGTGTATGTGGCATTTGAACATCCCTTATATGCTTGCTTTCCAATTTGAGTGACATGTAACCATGTCCCTTTTTTTCTTGGGCCCTTGGCCACTCTTGTACACATCTTGATTCTTTTCATGTGTGCTTATTAATTGATTGCTTTCAATTGTTTGCAATGCCATCATCCAAATCATGCATTATCTTGTCTCTTAGATGCCGTGAGGAACATCATGCTCCATCCCTCCATGATAACTAACAACTAACACTTCTAGTTCTAGTTCAGTACATTGCACATGTTATTACATTATTACATCTATCTAGGCATACCCATGTTGATCTAACAATATCTCAATACAAACCATGTTATATCTTGAGATATGTTGTCAATTATCATTGTTATATCATATATTTTGTAGCATAACACACTTGTAGGTCTCTTTCTTCTGAGGGTAGTCATTTTAGGGTCTTAATTCCTACCCTCAAAAGAGGGGGCAACAAATAAGAGTTTTATCTCAAAGATCATAGCTTCTAATGGTTGAAACAACAACATTCAGCACACCTAGAACAACAACTAGACATCAAAATAGTTAGAACAAAATAGGCATATAGTTAAGAATCTAGAATAGTTACCAGATTTGGCCCTAGACAATAATGCTCATGCTACTAGTGTCCACTTTTGGCACTCTTATACAAATAGTAGAAAAACCAAATTTTATAAAAATAGACAGAAAGGTAAGTTTAATTATAGTTTTGTCAGCTACAGTTTAGACCAAAATTAGCAGTTTTAGTATAGTTTTTCTTAGAGAATCCAAATATAGGGGGCATCATGAATGGAATGATGGATCTCACTTTCATTTTCAGATAAGGTAATTGGTACAACTTCTAGCTCAAAATCCATGTTTTAGACACCAGTGATTTGGGGCAATGTGCGTGGCACATTTCTTTTCTTTTCTTTCTGAGTTTAGCATTACCCAAACATTCTCAAAAATTATGTGCCTTATTCCATCTATATATAGTTGGCATCATTTTTGAATGGCTTTCATACAAGCCTAACTTCTTGATTTACTGAGTTCTCGAGTGGCTTTCATACAAGCCTAGTGCACTAGTTTGGAGTGGCTTTCATACAAGCCTAATCTCCATCTTTCAAAATGGCCAAGAGTGACCTAGTTTTCAACATACATGAAATTATCAATGCCAACATTGTCAGATCATAGTACATTCATGGGCTCCAAGATCCATCTCATATGACATACATTTCATACTAGTATTAGTTTATAGCTTCACTTCATAGGGCAATGATGGATCTAAAAGACTAGCTAGCCTTTGTATTCTTGAGCCACCTATTTAGAGAGATTAGACACACAATCCAAACATTGATCAAGACACACAAGATCACCTATCTTCACTTATTGGGTGATGATGGAGCCAAAGGTCTAGCGTTTGCATTTTTCATCCACTTTTAGGGAATTGAGTACTCAGCTTTGTTCATGAGATTACTCTTGGTTCAGCACACATCCAAAATCACTTAGCATGACCTAGCATTACTCAACATCACAATAGGTTTTATATTGGTTCATGTACCTAGTGAAGTGTATTCATTATTTTCTCTTCTTCTCTCTCTTACCCAGCTTCATATTTTCTTATTTTAGATATAGCATATCTAGTAAGAACTAATCTACTTTTGTTTTCACTTGTAGAATTACATTTCACAACATACTCTCTCTATGCACACCTAGAATCATACAACTTCATAGGATTCACCCTTATAAGTAAGTTCAAGTACACTTTCTACTTTTCTTTTATCCTAGTATTTCACTTTGTTGCATCACTAGAATAAAGTGGGGCAAATGTAGTCATATAAAATGCAAAAAAATTATAACTTGAGCATGGCTAATGACACCCAAGCTATATATCCCTCTTTCTCACTCTCATTCCCCTCATAAGCTTTTTTCACTAATTCTCAGTCATCATTGGACTTCCATACTTGACCCCAGCTGAGCCAAACTCCTCTTTTCATGACCAATCCATCCCCCTAGGTCCCATCTACCTAGGATAATAATGCCACTATGACAATAGTACCAATGCCACTCATGTCCACTTTTAACATTGTTATATAAGCTTATTTCTTGCCCCAAAAGTTAATTCCTTACCTTTGTTAGCCTAATGTGAGCAAATTTAATCCATGACCAATTGATCCTTATCAAATTCCATTCAAAGATCATTTGGAAAAGGGTTGGTAAATATTATCAAGAAAGAAATAATACAAGTGAAACCACTCAGGTAATCTTTCCTATTCTCTAAATACAACTATCCAATATATTCCTAAGCACATCCAAATCTCTACACTAGTGCCTAGCCACCTTAAGCACATCTAGTTTAGCATTTCTTGAAATCTCATATCATAATTACACCAAGCACTTTCAAAGGGAAAACTACATATGGCTTGATCGCTCTTTGAAGTATTGGTATGTAGGTAGCATGCCCACACATAGGGTGTGGATCACATCCAGTGAATTTTACACACATTAACCCATTTTCATTATTGGCTAAAGATTTATTTAAGTACATTAAAGGCATAAAAATGAATAAAATTATCTCTATAAGGAATAATGTTGATAGAGAGACCTTATAAATTCATAAACAGGGTCACACAGACCTACCGAGCAAAACCCAAAAAGCTTAGATCCTCAGGACAATAGTCCTGGACAAGGACTATAGCATCGATGCCACTCCTATCCACCTTTAGTGCTCCTATTCAATCAAAAAATGAAAGTTAGAATCTTGTTTACAAAAGTGTCACAGGCTTACATAGTGAATATCAGACCCTGTCTCAGTTAGATCAGCATAGTTTAAGCTAAGTCTTATTTTCTCTATGTTATTACTATTTTTTTTTTAAATCTAATTATAAATAAATTTCACAAATTGGTAGTTTATTTACCATGTGTTATTTACTAATTTATCAATCTAGACCCTTTAACTAAATTAATAATAAAACCCTAATTGTTCTTAAAAAATTTAAATCACCTTCCATCTTCTTCTTCTTCTTCCTCTTCTCATGCCTTCCTTGCCTCTGCCTCCTCTCATGCCTCTTGCACCTCCATCTTTTCCAAGGTTATCATGGGCATCAAAAACTAGCCCCTTGGACTTCTTTTTTTTCTTCTCCCTTGGCTTGGGTGATGCAATCCCTAGCATATAGGCCACGTGCTTCTTTTTTGGCATAAAGGGGGTAGCTTCATCACCGAAGGTGATATGCAATCGGAGACACTCTTGTATTTCCTCCAAGGTTTCTCCCCACTTCTTCTAAGGGGATTTTCTCAATTCCACTAACACCAACTCTCTTTCGCTAACTCGAAGGGTGAGGTCATCATCCTTGTCTGTATGTGTGACCTTCTTATTTGGTTTCATCTCATAAAAGAGTGTGTGGATGTGCCCAAGGATGACCTCTCTTTTGATGGAATTGATTTTGATAGCATCCAATTCATCCTCCTCATCTTTGGTTGTTTTACCACTTGGGTACATGTATTGGTGCCTCAAACTACATATTTTTGCATCTACAGCCTTCACTAGTATGTCTACCTACTATGCATTGGGGATCCTTCTCAACTCATTTCTAAAGTACTTGGCTAAAAATGCATAAGAAAGTTTTAGCCAGCTAGAGTGGTTATCATTTTTTAGCACCAATTGAATAACATAGAAGTGTTTCATAATGGTGAAAGTCATCATTCTAAATAGACTCCAATAGATTTTCTTAGGGATGCACCATTCTTCTTTAAATGCTTCAATGTACTGCATGCACCATCCCATTGCTTGGGTTTTTTACTTTGGGGTGAAGGAAGGGGGAAATTATAATTTTGGTATTTTAGTTTCAGGGAGTCATTGTGTGTTGGGAAGACCCACAAGTTGTCCCCATCACCATTGGGCACACCAATCTCCTCCATCATAATTAATATCAAAATGGACCCTCTTAGAAGGTCTCTTACACTGTATGACATTCGAGTGCATTCTTTATTATTTCTTCTGTGATGAATTTGGTGATGTTAAATTTCATCCCTTGCACCATGTGGTAGGTGATGCATAGGTATGTCTTTATTACATCCAACCATCGACCACTGGGACATAGTTTTAAACTCACTAGGCATGTAGCTACCCTCATCTCAAGATCATTAATGTCCTTGATCAGGAATGTAAAACCTCCTTTGTAGTAACCTAGGATTTTTTGAACCATTTTGACTTCAAAATAATTTGGTAGATGTCTTCACTGGAGCTTGGGATTCTGATGATTTAATTGATAAGGCTTGTAGGTAGCCTCATGCACTTCCCGACAAAGAAGAAATAGTCCATATGGATGCATGAGAGGAGGAACTGCATGAGTTCCTATGGCTTCCTAAAACTTGATAACTCATAGAGTTGAGTCACACTGGTGGTTGCTAGTTTGTCCCAGATTGAGACATCAAATAGTATTATGCCTTTTTTAGTCTTTGCCCTTATGTCTATCAACTAGTCTTGTGTTAGGTCTTACATATTGATTGATGTATGGTCGTTATATTCTTTTAGGTAGAAATTGTGTGTGAATGATGCCCAATTTTCTCCCATTAAGACCTCTTTTTGGAAACTACATATCCTAGTATGACATCTTCTCAAATGCCTCTAGATCAACTTCAGCAATGCTTACTCCATCTACTAGTGATGTTATTATTTTTATGGTGGTAGCTTCTGATGCTAATAGTGATTTCTTGGCTTCTTTCTACTTCTACTACAAGCCAAAACTCATCTGATTTTTCCCATTCTAAACTTGTTGGTGTTAAACCATGGTCTATTTATCTTTTTGAAGCCTTGAATATTTGTTGACACTTCTCACAGTCATAAGGTCTATGACTGTATGTTCAACTCTTAAACTTTGTGTACCATAAATGGTGGCCTTGGCATCACTTTACTTTTATTTTACCTGGTTCTCTCCCAATTAGTGCCCCTTACTTTCCTATGCCAATCTCATAGGGAATGTAGTTTGTTTCTTTACACAATTATTCACTTTTGGCATCTAGGGATGCTTAGGGTCTCCTTGCTTTGGCTCTCTAGTTCACTGGTTTTGCTCTAGTTTTTTGTTCTAAATTTAAATTATCATAAGGTTTGTAGCCAAATGTAGTTAGTTTTTCAACATTTTATACCTTTATTCTTATCTATTGCCTTGATTGTGGTTAATTAATGGCATGACAACACTTGTACTCCTTGGGATTCATTATGACCCATGAAATCCTCAAAAATTTACTATTATTTGTGCATTCAATGTGGATCTTTGTGCCTCTAATACTACCTCATTAACTTATTCTAACAACTTTTAGATGAAGTGATGTGTAGTTCAAATGGTCAATTCCCACCTTGCTTTGGGTAGATGCTAGCTTGTCCTGATGATATTCTCTTACACTTTATTCAATTGGCATGACCTTTTCCTTTAGTATGGTAACCTTGATATAGCACCTCACATACACACAATTTAGCCTCCTCAATCTCATTTTTTTTGTACTATGCTTATATTTTAAGCATGCTTGTCTATCTTGGTCAATTTCGCTATGATTTAATCTTCTTGCCTTGGCCTTTCCTACCCTATACAAATCCCTTATGCTATCCCTCCATCATGGCATTCTCATCTGATCTCTTACACATGATCATGTTGTGCTTCCTCACTTTATCTCTTTCATACTTGTACCTTATGCACCTCTCTTGGTTCATATATGCTCTACATCTAGTGAGTTCTATATGCCCAAAAACTTAGGTGTCTAGTTGTAAGTGCTTAGGAAGCATCCTTACTTAACTCACCTGACTAATATTATTCTTGAAAACATTAAACTAGCCCTTTTATGGGCCTAATAATGCCTCATTTCCTAAATCTTGTGCACAAAGATCTGGTGCACCTTGTGTTTGACTCTAGCAAACTTCACATGCCCATAACTTAGGTGTTTAGCCTCAGGCACATGGAGGGTGGTCATGTTTGACTTACCTCATTAGAATTATGTATGAAAGCACCAAAAACATTTTATTGGAAGCCTCAATGCTCTACTTATTCACTCACCACAACAAAATTGTAAATAACACACATAAAGGGAACTTATTTGGATTACACCAAACTTTATTCTGGTCACTCAATATAGCTAACTCATAACTAGGAATTTGGTGTTTGATGGCACAAGTGCCACCCTATTGCTGATACAGCTTCAATTGATTGCCATTGAAATGCCTAGGGAACATTTCACCTGACAATGTGTACAATTTACATGTACTAGTCTCTAAGATGTTGTAGATGACATATGGGCCCATCCACCTTATACAAAACTTGTCTAGGTGATTGATATACTTGGATTCATAGAGCAAAAATAATGCCCCTTTTGTTAGCACCTTGTGCTTTATATGCTTGTCATGTCAGATCTTCTGGTATGCCTTCTCTATCTACTAGTTCCACCTTGCTTGGGTACGTGCCTCATATAAATGCTTTAAGTCTTCCAACCTTCATTCAATGATTTTTGGTCATCTAATCGAATGATGCATGTGATGCACAATTATGTCACCAAAAACTCCATCGATAGAATCACCTCAGCACCAAACACTAGTTGAAATGGTGTAGCCTTATTTAGGCACTTATAGGTTGTGTGATTGATAAGATTCAATATATGTAGAAATACCCTTAAGGTAGGGAAACACCATATAATACTCCTTTAGGAAGGAATAACTCCACAATGTCTCTTCGAGGGGACAACCTCCAATATCCTCTTACAATAGAAGACTCAATGCTTACTTGATATCTTTACCATGATAATCATCTCCTATATATATACATCTATCTAACCCATTGATGGATGACCTCCTAATCCCAATGTAGGCCAACCATTACCCAATATACTACTTCTACAAGTTACTCTATTATCTTAATATATTATACCCATATAACTAAGGGGATGTGTGCCATATGTCGGCATCTCCATCAACCCATATACATCAATATATCATATCCCTAGGTACATAGCATTACTTCCCTCTTTGACATGTTTCATCCTCAAAACATAGGAAGAAACCAAATAATGAGTGTGCTTCAAATCATTGCACATTTGTCTCCAATCTCGATCATCTAACCATCCATATGTGATCTTGGCATGTGATATCTCTCCAAGCTTGTGTCCAAAATCCATTGTGCTCCTCTGATTTCATTCATGATCATAATTATATTGCTTTGGTGTTCAAGCATAATTATTCCTCTTTTTATTCCATGTACCATAATCCATTGTGCTAATCTAATTCCAACCATGACCATAGTAGGTATTCTTCCATGCATAGTCATAGTGATTTCCCCATTCATTCCATGTGTCATAGTATTTTTTCTTTGGATTCCATGCATATCTAAAATGATTGGAAATTTTATTTCCTTTATAGATAAAATGATTGTTGTTATGACACTTTCTCACCTATTTCCATGATCATTTCCTCTCATGATGATGTGGGTGTCTATATACCTCAACCTTTTCCAATACTTTGACATTATCCACCTTTACTTCTACCTCTTCTACCTTTTCCTTCTTTGTCTCTTGAGTAGATGAAGTGTTCATTTTTAGTGTGCCTTTATCTATATCATCTAAATATTTATAATGATCTTCATGACCTGTTTTAATCTCATCCTCAAGATCTACCTGGATTGTTATTGGTGCCTTTTTCACTATGATAACTTGTAAAGTGATCTTTTTCTTATACCAAAATTTTTTGAACTTTTTTTGAATATTAATATTCATTGTTCCCAAAGTCTCTAACCATGGATATCCAAGAACTATATCCACATCATCCATATCCAAAGCATAAAAATCTAAATGCAAAACATATTTTTCCATAATGAGCTTCAGATCTTTAAACATTGAAATATTCTTACCATCTACTTGAACCTCTTTGATATTCTTTGCTTGAACATGTAGATGCTTGGACATATTCATGTTGATGAATTTATACTTACTGGTAGGGTTTATGGACACAATAACCCTTTTATTTTGAATGCATCCATGAAATTGAAAAATTGACTCAGATTTCTTTGGAGCCAAATAATTTGAACCTTCTTCTTCTTCTTCTTCTATTGTTTCTTCTATTTCTTCTTCTTCTTTTTTTGCTTCTTTTTCTGCTTCTTCTTCTTCTACTACTTCTTCTTTTTCTAATTCTTGTTTTATAGCCCAACAATCTAAAAAGATCTGTTCCATTTCTTTCCATGAAGAAAACCTTTCTGTACAGCTCAATTGATCAAACCAATGAGTGCAGGCCTAGACAAAAAAGGAAGTAATCATATTTGCCCAAATTTTTTTGTAAAATAATTCTCCAAAAGGATCCACCATTCTCTAGCATCAATATCATCTTCCCCTGAAAATGTTTGCAACTCCATGATCCATAAAAAAAATTAAGGTTCATGAAACCCTAAAATGTCAAAACCGATCCATAAAATCATAACAAATCACTTCAAACAACTCAAAAAATTTTGAAATTTTTACTGTGCTTTTATTATATATTCTTACATCTCTAGTAAAAATTTCAAATAAAAATTCCATATATTTCGGAAGATATAGTGAAGTTATTATAAAACCTAAAATAACAATAACTCTCTCAAAACGAATCAAAAAATCTCTATTTTTTTACTGTGACTTATTTGAAATATTATCCATATCCGGTAAAAAAATTGTGGAAAAATTTGCAACCAATAAAAATTTATTGATGATTCAAAAAAACAACTAGGGTTTCGCTCCACAAATTGCCCAAATCGAAGCTATGATGCCACTTGATAAGATTCAATATATGTATAAATTCCCTTAAGGTAGGAAAACACCATATAATACTCTTTTAGGAATTAATAACTCCACAATGTCTCTTTGAGGGTACAACTTCCAATATCCTCTTACAATAGAAGAATCAATGCTTACTTGATATCTTTACCATGATAATCGTCTCCTATATATATACATCTATCTAACCCATGGATGGATAACCTCCTAATCCTAATGTAGGCCAACCATTACCCAATGTACTACTTCCACAAGTTACTCTATTATCCTAATATATTGTATCCATATAATTAACTAAGGGGATGTGTGCCACATGTCGGCATCTCCATCAACCCATATACATCAATATATCATATCCCTAGGTACATAGCAGTGATATGCCATAACACTATTAACACTCAATCATCCTAATATTTGTGACCAACATCACATATCTTTATGAGGCACATCCTTAATATCTTATTGAATGCCTCAGTAATACCATTCACTTGGGGATGGCAAGGTATTATCTTATGGTGTACCACCATGTATTCTATTAGTAGGATCCACACAATTTCATTAATGAAGTGTGTGCCCCTATCTCTAGTCAAGATGAGTGGGCACCCATAATGGAATATGATTTTATCCCATATAAATATTATGGTTGTGGTGGTTTTGAATTTTTTAGTTAGTGTGGCCTCGACCCACTTGGTGAAATAGTTAGTGGCTGCTAAAATGTACCTCATGCATGTACACCATGCTATAGGAGTAATTGGTCTAACAAAGTTAATGGCCTATTTATTTAATGGAAATTGGGCAAGAATGGGGATGAGAGGCATCTCATCTCAGTTGTTAGGCTTCATTATGTTTTGGCATATGTCACATGCCTTGGCATAATCCTTCACATCCTGAAATAGACTTAGCCACCATAGTCTTGACTGAAATATCTTGTGTCATTGCATTTCCTATGCAAAGTCCTCATGGACCTTGTGTAGGATAGAATCCATTTTATGTTCTAACACACATTGACATAGAACTTCATCTTGGCCTAGTTTATATAGTTCCCTGCTAATGAGTTAAAAAAGGGTGGCATGAACTATGAGCTATTTCTTTTCTTTGGTTGTCATTATTTGGAGTGCAGATCTAGATGTTAGAAAAGAAACTATCTCCACCAAGTCCTTAGGGGCATTCTATATTCTATAAATTTTTGCATCCAATATATCATCCTCAATAGGCATTGTTGCATCACCAGAGTCTATATGAGATAAATGGTCTAGGCCCAAGTTTTATTTTCCAAGCTTGATGACAACAGAGAAATGGAATTCTTGAAATAGAATGATCCATTTAAAATGTGCCCATGGAGAATGGACTTATTCATGAAGTACTTAAGTGCCTCATGTTTTGTGAATAAGATGAATGGGGTTGCCAACAAATATTGTCTAAATTTTTACAAGGTGTAAACCATGGTGAGTGTTTTATGCTCGATTGTGGTATAGTTCTACTCTGCATTTTTTATTTTTTTTCTAGCAAAGGAGATGGGGTGATCCAATTTGCCTTCACCAAGCTGTGCCAGGATTATGCAAATTATAGATCTAAATGTGTCAACATGGATGTGGAATGGGATTTTCCACTTGAAAAATTACAAGTTAGGCATGCTAGCCAATCTAAGATTCAAAGTCTCAAAGGCATCCTCTTATGCTTTGCCCTAGTAGAATGGGACATCTTTACACAAGATCTCTTCTATTAGTGTCATAATCTCCACATATCTCCTTATAAACATTTTATATACCCATAGTGGATAATAAAGGCACAAACATCTTTCTATGTAGAAGGATTCTAAAGTTGAATGATGATCACAATCTTTATGGGATCGATGAGCAGACCATATTTACAGATGATATGCTCGAGCAAGGTTTTAAATGGTGTCACAAAGATGTGCTTCTTTGAGTTTAGGGATATCTAAATTTTCTTGCACCTCTCAAACATTAGGCATAGGTTATCATAATGGTATTTTATGAGGCCATACACCATCTAGTCATCTAGATAAACTTGGAAGAACTTGTGGATGAAGTATTTAGACATGGTGATGACCACTCTGGAGAACATGGTTGGCACATTTTTTAGTCCAAAGGGCATCACTTTATAATCAAAATATCCTCATTTAGTTGCAAAGGTTTTTTTGGGTTTGTCCTCCTCCTCAATCTAAACTTGGTGGTATTTAGATAACCCATTAGTGAAGGTAAAGATCTTAGAGCTTACGATGCCTTCCAAGACTTCATTAGTGAATGGAGTCAAAAAGGGGTCATTGATGCAGGCAGCATTTAGCATTCTATAATTGATGCAAATTTGAATGCACCCATCCTTCTTGATTCTTATCACCATCGAGCTCACCCACTTGGACTCCTATACAGGGTAAATAACCCCTATAGCTAGCATTACATCAATCTCTATTTTAACCTTGGCATGAAGGTTAGGATTCATTTTATAGGGGTGCTTCTTGATTAGTCTTGCATCATCAATTAGCTTTATGCTCATATTCACAGGGTATGGGTGGATGCCCTTCATATCCTGATAAGTCATGGGGAATAAGTCTTGTAATTCCTTCAATAGGTCTATGATGTGTGTCAACTCTACGTTAGACTAATAGGTGCCTAGAGTAGTCATCTTTGGTTCTCCTTCTATGTTGATGTCCACTTTGATGGTCTTTAGTGGTGTGTGGTATGGTTCATTATTTTCTTGGTGTGAGTCCTTGTCTTGTCAAGTTCCTTTAGTTGTCTCTATGTGAATATGAGTGGGTCTTCTTCATTAAGAGTGCTATCATCTACTTAGCATATGAACTTTCTTTTGATAGTCAGCATTTTCCAGTAGTGTTCCTTCCAAGTTTCATCATCTTCTTTGGTCAAGTTATTATTGAGCATTTTTTACTCAAAGAAAGTCAGGATTACCAACCCTTTTTCCCCAAACATGTCTTTTAGGCATTCTTTGAAGATGGCAGTGTCCTCAAACATTACCCTTTGAATTACTTGTAGTGGCTCAATAAATTCCAAGTTCTATGAGGAAAAGGAAAAGGTGTGCATAAACTTCTCCTTAAAGGCATCCCAATTGGTTGTCTCTCATCATGTCTCATTGACCACATACCATGCTCGCACCCATGTCTTCATAGTTCTATAAAAGGCATGCACCCATAAGTTCTTTGGGGTAATCATGTTATAGTCAATCCTTGTCTCTTTACATAGGCATACATGCACCACAAGATCAGAATCACCAAAGTGCATTGATATACATATAAGTCCTTGTTAGTCCTATTAAATCTAATGCAAATGACTTCTTTCACCTCTGGCTAGGTTGGCAAGTTTAACTTTTGTACTTCCCACTAACGCACAGCAGTGCTTGTTAAGGTATACACTAGTGTGCCCATTCTATTTATTCATTTGGGGATGCATGATTCAAGGTCATGGATATAATTTTCCACTAGGTTTCTCCCTTCAAATTTTAAGAGTTTTTCAAGCTTGCCTTTGCTCAAGTGGAGTACCTTCTTTCCTTTCCCCCCATTTTGTAGGACCCATCATTTTGGAGTGTGATCAATCTAAACCTAGCCAGTCCTCACAAGCTTTGATGCCTTTACATGAACCAAGTGACATCTATGACCAATGGCCTCATAATCCTTTTCAAGCCATCAATATTAAGTGACATCTATGGTGTCTAAGGTTGACTACATATCCTCCCAAGAGAGTAATCCTTGATCAGAAGGGTTGATATTCTTGACACCTTGCATCGTGATGTTATATATATGGTTGATCTAATCTTTTAGATCAATGCTCTCCACATAGGGGGGTCCTTGGTCACTTGAGAGGGGAATTACTACCCTTTCCTTACCATTTTGAAAGTCATATATAGCTTCTTGAAGCACATATTAGTATTATTTGTGTAGCACTAGGGCCTTCCTAAAAGCATTGGATAGTTATCTTATTCAACTAACTTGATTACCATAAAGTTAGCATGAAATTCAATGCCCATAATATCTACAATAGTACCCTTTATAATTTTGATTAGTTGTGCTCAGGTATTGGTGGCCATGAAGAGTACATGGGGAAAAGGCCTCAAGGTTGGCCTACCCATCTTTTTTCATGCATTCTTGGTCAAGATATTGACCTCAGCACCTGTGTCGATAAGGACCTCATAGATGGACCATCCATCGATGGTGGCATTCATCAAGAGTTCTTGGTCATACTCTACATTTTGTGTATGCCTAACCTCTCATGCCCTTTCCATGCGTGGCATGGTGACTTTAACTAACTACTGCCCTGCATGTTCTAGAAGCAAGTTCTTTAGTAGGGGAAACATCCTTTCTATTTTTAGGAGGCACAAGATCTATGTTAGCTCTTATAATTCATCCTCCTAGCCATCTTACTTTTTGTGAGAGGTGGAAGCCTATACCTCTAGGTCTCATGTCAATTGGAGCTGTCCTTACAAGTTCTAGATCACACTCATAGCTTGTTGTAATACATCATTTTGGCATGTAGGGTATGGATTGGGTATAACTTTGGGTTCCAATTACATAATGTGCTCAGTTTGGCTTGAATCTCCATATTCTAATCATAACTCTAGTACTTGCATAAATGGTGGTTGAGTGGTGAGTCCACTTTGAGTAGTTACATGTACTTTGATTGACTCTATGCAGACTGGCTACATCTTTAGAGTTCATTTTACCTTTTTAGACTCATGCCTAATCATCCTTGCACCCTTGTCAACATTGGTCCTACCTTAGGTTAGTTTTTTGTACAAGTCAAGGTATTCCTCAACCTTGTGTGTTCCTCAATAATACCCACACATTAGATGCATAGGATAGTCATGTTGATAGTTCTCAGTCGATCCACACTTGTAACATGATCATGGTGAGAACCTTCCTCTACCACATCAACCACCTCACCCTTTTATGCCTCTTTGAATCCCGTAACCTACATTTTTTGGTTGTAACCCTCATTTCCTTAGGCTCTTTGCCTCCTACTATTGTCATTGTTTGTCATGCACCTCACCCCATGTTCTCATACATCTCATTGATTACATGGTAATTAGTTATGGTATGGGTATAGGCATTGCATAACCTACAATAGGTATTTTTGCTAACCTGACTGGTGCATTACAATAAAAGGTAGTTGTGAACATCATGCACCTTTTGACAAACTTCACAGCTGAGAAGCAATGTGCATACATTCGTTTGAGGGTAGTTATTTTTATTATGTCCTTCCATCTTATAATCGGTACACCATAACCTACTTTGATCATTTTTAATGAATTAGTGGTCAAATTTTGTATTTGGTAGGCCATAGATGTAATCTACACCTCCATGAAAGGGATAATTCCTATATCAATGCTCTCAACTGCCTTGGCTGTAAACATGGCTTTAAGTCCTTCCCTAGGGTCTGTTAATGTTTTCATGGATAGTGCCCTTCTGAATGGTTCTATCAATCCTCCAATAGACCATTGCACATGTTGGGAGGGTGAATATTGTAAGGGAGCTTGGAAAGGAGAGTGCTAAATCTAAAATTGTATAAGTGCATGCTCTCTGATAATCCCTAGTTGATTTCCTTGAGCATGGTGATGCTCTACTACTCAAACTCAAGTATATCAAACTCTTTCAAGAAGGCTTCCTTTATGGTAGCGTAATCAACCATAACCTTGTTAGGATCAAACTTCCTATACCAAGTATGGGTGAAATCAAGCAAAGTCATCATGAACTAGATTAGCGTGTACTTAGATAAGGTTATTTCCTAAGTGTACCATTGTAATTCACACTTGAGCACATGTTTTATGGCATTATTCATGCCTCGATACTCAAGCAAATGCATGGCCATCTCATAATAAATCTAAGGTGGGGGAGAAACTAATGTCTAAGGCATTTTTCCCTTGGTATTTATCCTAGCGATGGTATTTCAATGTCTCCAACCACTGGGCCAGGCACAAGTCTCATCATTACCATTAGTGTTGCAATAGATGATGGCTTTATACTGTCAACTAATGGCATAGGGCCACGTCCTCCAGGTTGTTACCCAAGCTTTGTAGCTGATATTGGTTGGATTTGGGTGCTTGTACTCACATTCTATCTGGTCGAGCTAACACCTCGAGGTCTAGAGGTATCCTCACTTATTTCCTCATATAGAATAACTTATTCAATCACAAAATTATGGTCCAAGTCTGCAAAATGGTCAAAGTCTAAGTTGACAACGGGGTCAGTTATCAATCTTTTATCTTCTTATGGGAGATTGAGCATAAAGCTCACGTCATAGGTCCAAATGGGGTAGGTGCATCTGATGCATCTTCAATGGTCAATTTTTACATGGACCCTAAGCATTCACCTTTAAAATGTGGAGCTTGTTCCATGGCTTCAAGAGTTCCTTCCTTTGGGTGTTGTTTCTATTCAAGAGATCCTTCCCAATTACTATGGGTCCTCTCATTACTTTAAGGTTCCAGATCTTCCATCATCTCATGCCTCCTCTTATTATAAGCCTATCTCCTAAGCTCCTAGGTGTCAAAATTGCTCATCCCCTTCCATTGCACCTCACTTGCACGTCCTTTTTTTCCCTATTGTACTCTTCATACATGAGAGGACTTTAGCCTTCCATCCTCATGATCTCAAAGTTATAATCCACCAACAGCTTCTTAAGTTCAATGCCAACTTATTTCACAAATGTGCCTCTGGGTTTGTGCAAGAACTGATATTCTACTTCTTTAAGGTAGGAATATGTTGATACTATAAATTCAAACACATATATTTAGCACCCCTTACCACCATTTGTCTGTGGCTCCAGTCCAAGTGGCGTCTAAGTTATCAAGCCTTTCTAGGTGCTCTTTTATCCATTTGAGGCATTATCCATATCTTTGAATTTTATGTGTGTCATAAGAATCCAACCAATAGTACACCTACTCCAATAGTTCACAAAATAAAACCTCATACAGGGCATCAAACAAGTGGTTCTAGACCCACTTCCTTAGTTTATATCCTCTATAAGTAAGATACCTCAATGCAAAGTTGTCTTCCACTCGTTCCAACTAGCACTCAATGTTCTAGAGGGAGAGTTATATCATTGTTTTGGTATACCATTGTAGCAATAAAATTTAACATGTCCTGACAATAGAACCAAAATGTTGTAGAAAAGTAGGTGTCTTTAGTCATGGTCTTTGTCAAGTTCTTATCTAGTTGTCCAAGTCAAAATTAGACTTGTTACAATATGGTGTAGGCCTTGACTAATCCTATAGTGCTCAACATTTGACACTTGACTACACTAGCATCACTTCACATAAGGTGCAATCCTTATGTGCTCACCCAAAGTGCAACAGAGAAGGGACTGAGGCTCGTGTTGGGTTAGTTGTTCCATGGTGCAACTCTATCCTCTAGGGACTTTGGTTAGTATAATAGTGATGGTACATTCATGGATACAAGTCATCCTCAAGGGGGAAATCAACTGTCTATCAAGCACAAGAGATATGATGTAGGTTTATAGCTTTATGGGTGTAAGCCTTTGGTTCCCTTGGCTTAACGTCATTCAGGCACTTGAAGGGTCACTGGGGTATGTAGTTGAGGGACTTAGGCTTAGGTTCACACTTTGACACAAGTATCATTATGAGGTACAAGGTCTTACCCATACTTAGATAATTTCCTATATCATGTGTTGGTGTCCTCATGAGTTACAATAATGACATAGACGAGTTAGGTCAAAAGCTTTCAATAGTTAAACATAATACAAATTTAAGCATTCAATCTATTTAAACATTGTGCAAATCCCTTAATCATTAAACAAAGTTTAACTACAATATATATAGGTCAATAAGAACTGAGCAAATGATTATCTTAAGTTGCTAAAGGCTCAAAGGTTCACATGCAAGCTTGGGCATTACATTGGGGAGCATCAAAGGCATCCCAAACTAAACTCTAAACTTTAATTACGAATATAGCATCTGGAACCAATCCTCTAAGGCTTCACTACTCTAATCTTATCCTCCTTTCCTCATTAGACTTAGCCCTACTTTATAGTGTTTTGGGGTACCTTAGTGCCATAAAGAATGGAGCACACCAGTTATTGAGCTGGCACTAGATGTAATCATTCCATCAGTTCCACTATCCTACCTCCAATGAGCTATGATTGCTCTATGTGACCACTTCCTAATGATGATTGAACCAAAAGGGAGTTAGTTAGCCCACTACCATCTGGCACCACAAGATGACAAAACAATAATCATGAAAAATGATTGCCTCATGCCCAAGTGTCTACTGTGTTGGTGTGGATCGTATACTTAGATGGATTTGGGGCCCAATAGTACACATTTATACACTATTGTACATTGATAAAATATTCCCCATTCTTTCCAAATTGTGAATCAATCAAAAACCAAGTATGAACCATACTATAGCTAATTCAAAGAAAACATTATCAAGAAAATTTAAATCAATAGTTGCATTCATATAGTAAAGGAACATAATTATACGATCACACTAGATGAGAGAACTACATCTGTCTTGATTTCCCTCCTTGAAAAATCAAATACATGTGGAGCGATCAATCATCAAATGGGGGTTTATTGGGATCAAATCACCCCATTACACTTTCTAAGTTTTTACAATTTTCTATCCCTCACAAGCACACTTAAGGAATCAAGGTGAATAAGGTCGATTTCTAGAGTTATGTGCATCAATGGGGTTCAACATTGCACATATAGAGCTTTTAGAGATAGGATAAGCTGACTATACAATCACAAACCCATCTTGACATAGGTTACTACCAACCACTACATATCAATATTGACAATCGATACTAACATAGAACCAATAAAATTGACCCCTACATAGATAGAAACTCAGTTCCTAAACTAGACAAATCACTAGCATGATTTAGTTTGTTTTCCACCATTAGAACACAGTCATAAACAAACAATCAACCAAAAAATATAAGTACTCATCCATTTTTTGTACTTTTTATATTTAGCATATACATCACTTGTCAAATCATTGTAATTAGTTTTAATATTTTACATTAAGGTGTATGCTTGAATACCATATCTACCAATCTAAATTATTCTACCAGTTTCTATCTTATTAAATTTTTAACACTAAATTAGGGTAAAATAGTTCATAATTCACCTTTCATACTAATCAAATTGTCTCCTAGTCATCATATCACTATTCTTATTTTTTGGACACCTCCAGTCATACTTAGATGGTTTTGGATTTCCATAGCCATCCACCATTTTTAGGCTTGTTTGCATACCTAACAATATTCATTTTCCAAATTCAAATCATCTTCAGCCCATAGGTTTTGCATGTCGATGGTGTGAAAATTTACCCAGAGAGTCATCTATTTATACACAATAGGTCTAATCATATTCCCTATCAATCAAGAATTTAGCTATCACGGGCATTGAGAGGAACAACCCTAAATCTCCAAAATGAGAAAACTATCACAAGAAGCATGCTCTATCCAAGTCTAAAGCACCTAATCTAATTCAAATTTTCTATTTTTAATTATCAAAAGTTAGATTATATGTTGCATCCATACTAGTGGATCACACTTTCTATCATACACTTAAGGGGAAGAACTACGTGTGGTTTGATTTCCCTCCTCAAAGTATTAGATATGCAGGTAGCACTCAACCATTCATTGGGAAGTGGTTGGGGCCAATTCATCCCATCACTATTCCCCATTTTTATAGGTTAACCTATTTTTTAAAGTAAAACTAGGGTTTTAAAGTGAAGGAGATAAGTTTCTAGATACTACACACATAGTGAGATCCTAATTTTACATAGAACAATGGTTTGTAATTAGATGTAGCGATACATGTCAAAACAATGAGGAATAATTCACAAAAATAACTCTAGCAAACCCAGACAACTATGTCTAATGTAGTTGTCCATATTCTGATAGACTCATCTGGTTAAATCCTAATTCTCAACTTGTTGATTGAGGTGACTTTTGATCCATTTATAACCCTTTATGTCACATGTGCATAGACTCAAACTAGAACAAATAAGTAACAAGCAAGCTATAATAGATCAGTAACAAGCTAAGTATTTTTATCTCCTTGGTCATTTCCATAAATAGTAAATTGCTATAGTTCAATTGTACCTTATTGTGGCATTTAGATCTGATTTGAGTTAGACATATCTTAAACAATCTAAATAGTTCGAAAGTTATATCTTGTTTAGGTTACATCCATAAAAAATAAAATAAAAGAAGTTAACATCTATTTGACGAGCATATGACATATTTTTATTCTTTCTTGAAAAAGTTGATTGGAAATCATAATATCTTGGGAATATAGTGGAGTTCGTCGTCCTTTTTTTTTTTTTTTTTTGCATGCCTAACATAGTGGTGAGTTTAGATTGAGGCCATTTGAAACCACACATTTGAAAATTCACAAAGAAATTAATGGATTCATTAATCAATATGACATGTCACAAATCTAAGATAGGTGCTTAGAGATTCATATCTTGAAAGCCATTTTTAAGATTGATGTTTTTAAGATATCTATACTAGTTTTATGTTTCATAAAAAGTGTGTAAGGGAGAAGATCCTATCATTATGCACGGACCAATAATTTGGACGATACTTGTAAATTAAAGCAATATTAATTTTTTAAATAAAAGAGATTATATGTCACTTTCATAACTAAAATTCAAATAAAAGTAACCATAACCAAAAGTCAAATTAAATAACTAACCAATCAAATAATGACACAAATACTCACCAAATACATAACATAATCATCAAATAATAATTAACCTTAAATTTCTTTATTTTTAAAACTGCCTATTTTAAATATATTTCAAAACAACTTTTTATACAATTTAAATATTCAAAATAAAATTAATGATATATAAAAATTATAATCTATTAAATAATATTTATATATATAATTATATGATGCTTAGAGTGCACATTGACTTTCTTCTCTCATTTATCCACCAACTAATTATATTTATATATGGTCATATGATGTTGAATTTTCTTGAAGTGTTAAAGCCTTTGAATTAATTTATTTCAAGATAAAATTAATCTCTGCGCTCTAATATCAAAACCACACAAGAATATCAAATTTCATCAGAAGAAAAAAAGAAAAATTAGATTGAATTTGAGTTCGATGGCAAATTGGGTGACAATTCAATTATGAAACCAGTCACAATCGATCCGGAAAAACAAAACTATGCCATTCCATATTATAAGTACCATGTGAATTTTTTTTCTTTTCTTCCAAATGTGGATGAGATTTAATAACCGTGCCATTTTATTCATGTGAAGTATCACAATGTTTTATAACTTTGGGAAGAAAAAAAATAATACAGGAAATGTTCAATGTGAAATAAATGAATGCATTAAATGGGTTCTAGTTTGATAATTTAGGGTGATGGCATTTCATAATTATTATATTATTTATAAAATTAGAAAGATTATATTAAATTTGCATGTAAATTAAGTGAATAAGTATTAAAAAATTTAGTATTTTATTATGATTTTTTTTATTTGTCAGTTTTTATTATTTGATTATTTTTTTGTGATTTTAAAGAGAAATGGTAAATATTTTAAGTGTTGATTTGATAAAGTAGTTGATTCATTTAAATTATTATTTGTTCTTTTTATTTTATCTTATTATTTTTACTCAAATATTATATTTAGATGATTTTTATATAATATTGACCACATTCTTAGAATCATTTTTAGGTTAAAATCTATTCTCATTGTTTGTAGTTTTAAATTTTGCTTGTTTGAAAATTTTGGGCCATTAAAAATTGGAGCATTTAAGTACATATACATCTAAAATATTCACTTCAAAGTCTCTAATTTAACATGATAAATTATATTTAAAGAATGATGTATTGAAGACTACTTTATCCTTAATAATTGAAAGCAAAATTTATCGGCAAAAATAATTAAAATTCATTATCTAATATTTGATGAGCCATATTTTAATGATAATATTAAATCAAAATTTATACTCACTAATAGTTTCATTTGATTTTTTCTTAATTTGATTCAATTTTAAAAATATAAAACTCATACCATTGTTGATTTGAAAATGTGCTAAGAAATCATCAATAAAAGTTGTAAAAAAAATCTACATATTTATATGGTAAAACAAGAACCAATCAAGTGCATACTTTGATACCATTAGGAATAGCATAGTTAATAGTACATACATATGAGAAAAGTCTATGCAAGAGGTATAAAAGACTCTAAAGTGATGAGAAAGACTTCTCTTTCCTTTGAACAATTAAAAATTTGGAGCTACAAATTCTATTGTAAAGGGATATGCAAAAACAATCATAATCCAAGAGGTTTATGAGAAATCTATTGGAAGTCGCCTTAGTATTTGAAGTTTGAGAACCTTGAGAAAAAAAACTAATTTGATTTTTCAAATCACACAATGTTTGCATTGTAATAGTCATTTAAAATTTTGAATAGAAGTAGAAATTGAATAACTAGCATCAGTTGGAATAGAAGCATTTTTGAAAATACAAGGATCACTACATGCTAAGAAAATTGAGGAACATTATAAGCAAGAGGTTGTTGCGAAAAATATTGAACCCAAATAATAATTGAAGAATTTTGAGGTGCAAAATAAAGAAAAAAAACATTGAGAGATTAGAGAAACTTGACAAACTTAGAGACGTGTTGAGAAATTGGAAAATTTTGAGAAACAATAACATTTTGAAGAATGAGAGAACTAATAGGAAAAATAGCATTCTCAAAAGTAGGAGAAATGACATTAAAAGAAATAGAAACAACTTCAAAATTAATAGAAATTTGATAATTGATAGGTTTGGAAGAAATTTGAGAAATGGCTATATGAGAAGGCATAGGTTGAAGTTCTTGGATAACTTCAATTGAAACATTGATCATGATGCTTTATTTGAAAATAAGCCTCTATATTTAGGGGCATGATCAATATTATGAGAATTCATATATTCATTATCTCTTATAAGGAACATATGAACTCTAACCCTATTTTGCTTTCCTATATGAGTCTTTTTATCACAATCTCCATCAAGTACATGCACATTATCAATTTTAGATTTATTCACTATGTTATCATTCAAAGATACATCATTTTCAATAAAAATTGAAATTTTTTGAGCTCAACACAAGATTTATTTTCATATTCCATATTTTTCAAATTTGATATAAAATTAATCAAAGGAATTTCAATAAAATCAATAATTTTTCAATAAATCCAAGCACTCTTCATAATTAAATATTTACATATAATCAATTTTAGTAGCATAATGAAATCATATGTGTGTGGGTGGGCAAGGGAAGGGAAGAGAGGTGGGAGCGGGGGGCAGGGCAGGTTAGAATCAAACAAATCAAGTAAAAAAGAAACTAGGATTTAATTCAAAATCTATCTTAAAATGAAACAAAGTCTAATCCTAAAAAGGGTAAAGATAATTTCAACACAAATACTTAATTATTTTTATCCAAGAGTCTACAATAGTTAATTAAATTCAATTGGATCTTCTCATCTCTCTCTAGCAAGATACTACAAGGATTAAGACACCTAAGTTTGTTACACTAATACTAGAGTAGAGGACGGTGGTAAATTATAATGTCCATGAAATTTTAATGATTAATAGACAAATTTTAATTTGACATATATTTAACCTTTACAAAGCAATTTCTACTTTATATTTAATATCCATTTAATCATTATATGGAAGTTTTCTCTTTTTATTTGGAGAAATTAATCTAAAATTTATAATATCTTAAGAATATAATAAAATTTGAATTTAATTATTTTTTTCAAAAATATATTTTCTAATTCCATATAATAATATACGCCTAAATTAAAGATATTTGTCTAAATATATCTTGAAGTTTGATATAATAATATATATCTAAATTAAAGTTATGTGTCCAAATATTCATAAATAAAATAATAAAATCATTAACGAATTGTGATAAATCCAAAATAAAAAATTATTAAACTGACAAGAAAAAACAATATTACACCATTGAAGGATTATTTATTTATTTATCTATATAATTTAAAATGTTCAATCTCTTGAATTAGAATAAATATATGTATCAAATGATTTATAATTTAATTAATGAAGGTGATACCACATTAAAATTGTTAAATTATTCATAAAATAAAAAGAATTATATTTTTTATTTTTATCAATAAAAAATAATTTAAATGTTCAATTTAAATATTTATTCATTTTTTTTAATAAATAAAAATACATATTTTTAAATTAAATTTTGTGTGAAAAAAAATAATAATAATAAAATATTTTTATATTTAATTTAAATATTTATTTATTTTTTTAAATAATTTATAATAAATATTTTTGAATTAAATTTTATAAATATTTTTTTGGATTATCGTTTCCAATCAGGTTCCATCGTCCATCATCAAGATAAGAATTCTATTTTTTATACTCAAATAATTCAATTCTCATCAGAAGATAGATAATAAAATCAAGTAAATTTATACACTTTAATTTATAAACACTCCCTCTACCATATAAACTCGGGAAAACCATTAATCATATACAAAACATTTTATAAAAAAGAACCTGATTATTTATACACCAAACCAAGATATTTATTATTCTTTAATTAACGAAGATATTTATTATTCTTCAATAAAAAAAAATACATGCATGCAAGCTATACGTGACTCGCGTCCCTTGTTTACGACCTTTCATGGCAGCTGCAGGTCTAATACAGACCGTGCTTATGCTTATCCACAACAATAATTTAATGGCCCTAAACACTGCGTTTTGTCTGTTTATAGCGTCACCGTGTTCGTCCGTTCTACTTATTTAATAACAAACTATATGCCTAAAAATTTTAAAAGTAGGCGGGATGGTGAGGTTGGGCCACTAAACCAGTCAACCGTTTAAGATATGAATATATTCCCATCACCTTATTAGGGCTGCTAGCTGTTTGAATCAATTTAAAAATTTTGTAATTAATTTTTTTAGAGAATTTGATGGAATGCATATCTTCCAATTTTTAATATTTAATTATTTATATTCAATCTTAAATTTTTGTAAGTATAAGCAGTGGATTTTTAGATGAAATTGTGTGTATGATTTTGATCTGATATTTTTAAAATCATTATTCATAATTCATCATCACAAAATGTAATTTAGAAATTGTATTTTATGTGATGAATCAAGGGTGTTGACATCGAATCATCATTCTTAATTTATCATGCAAAATACAGTGTCGAAACTGTATTTTACATGATGAATCAAGGGTGGTGATTCTACGTCAAGGGTCAAGGGTGGTGACGTGAATTACCACCCTTGATTCATCATACAAAATACAATTTCGAAACTGTATTCCCTTGATGATGAATTAAAGGTGGTGATTCAACGTCGAATCACCACTCTTGATTCATCATACAAAATACAGTTTCGAAATTTTATTTTCCTGATGATGAATAAAAAGTGGTGATTCGAAAAATGTCTGATCAAAATCATACACAGTTTCATTCATAAATTAACTGTTCACTCTTATAAACTGTGAAAATATCAAAATTCTTTTCTGTAAATATATTTCTAATCAATTTTACAAAATAAATCTCTCTCAATCTTTAACACTTAATCAAAATTGCCTTCGATCTAAAACAAAAAAATATTCAATCGCTCAACAAAATGATCGTTAACCAATTTTTTTTTAAAGATTTACAGAAGTTTGCCATAAGAAGTAATTACTGATATATTTATGTAATGATAGATTTCCATTTCAACACTGAGGAAATTTTGAGTCAATACATTTTAGATGTATCGATACATCGTTTTGGAGTGAGATATACAACGAAGTAGTGATTTATAATAAAGTATGTATGTGGCTTCCTAACCTCTGATGAAGATTTTGCTTACGGTAATCAATAAACAAATAAATGGAACCTCTGGTGACGGCGGTGGGAGGAGTCAAAATCCCCGTAACGTTTATAGAGTGGAGAAATAATTTTCTTGCGACTGAGTCGTAGTTGCAGGCGAGCAGCTTCCATCAACCAATAATCGCCTGTACAAAGATTTCGTCAACATTGTTAATAATAGTAGTTTTTAATGTATTATGAATCAGATTTAGAAAGAGATGGGTTTTAGAGATTTAAGATTCTTTTTTGCAAGTAGGAGTTATTATAATAATAGTTTATAGATAAGATTGCACGTAGATTTTAAATTCCGAGATTACGAGTTTTAAAATTGGCAGAATTCTAATTTTATACTGAACTCATTATCAGATAGAAAAAACTTATAACTTGATATCTTTAAATTCGAAATTTATATACAATTTTATCCAGAAACTATTATTATATAGAAATATTTGAATCTTAAATTATTTTTTTTTGATGATAAATTCAGTATAAAATTAAAATCTGTAAAATTTTAATTTTATACTGAATTTATTATCAAGAAGAAAAACTTACTACTCGAAATCTTTGAATCCAAAATTTATACGTAAACTTATCCAGAAACTATATAATAACTTAAAATCTTTGAATTCAAAATCTATACGCAATCTTATCCAGAAACTGTTAGTATATACATATGGGTAGGTTTTGTTTTATGAGAAAGATAATGCAATTTAATTAGATAACTTACTCCCTTGGGCGAGCAGACCAGAGAGAGCTCAATGCACGTAGGCGTGTGAAATATTCTCCAATGGAGAGAAGGCATCTGGCAGCTTGGCGTGTTGTGAGTAGTCGGTGCAACTGGTGCAGTGTTTGCTGTCTCAAATTGTCTGCCTGTAAAATAAAATATGTTTGTGGGATTCCAAATTTTTAAGTTATATATATGAAATGATGCAGACAAGTTGGTGAAATGGGTTTGTTTACCTGGCGCACAAAGCCTTCCAGGTTTGCAAGTTTACCCATTGCAATCGCCATCTGCCCCATGTAATTTGCTACGTTGGAAGGCGTGCTCAGAGACCCTGCAGCAATGGTTTCTGAAAGAGACTGTTGGAGAGCTTCCATGCCTTGTGAGAGAGCGTCTTCTGCTTGCTGTGAAGATTGTTGTAAATTACACATACCCAAAAATTGCTGCTCCGTTAAGGGCTCCAGCTGAGGGATCAGGATCTAAAAACACAGTCATTTATATTTACATAAATAGTCCGGTTAAAGTGCATGGCATGTTTATTCTACAGTGACCCAAAAAAAACAGATGGGCCTGACATGGAGATGGACCCATATGTTTTTTTCCAGCTTGTTTTTTAATGTGGGGATTGTGTTTTTTAATGGGAAAGATGCATGCACCTTGAGGAGCTCAGAGGGACGGAATCCCCCCATCCACATGAAACATCTTTCTGCAGGAGTTTTCCACATGCCTGAGACCAAGTGGAACACATCTGTTTTGGCTGCAATGCTCTTCAAACGGTAAACCTCGTCATAGTGAGAGAGGCAGTTGTCCAGAAGTAGGCGTAAGTCATTGTCTGGAAGATGGGCCTGCAATGCTGCCCTTAGGTCACACATGTGGCGGTGCTGTTCTTCCAGCCACCTTGAATACTCCATGTCAAACATGGCAGCACCTGAACCATAAATTTTTTTCATTATGAAAAAATGGCTCACCTTTTCAGATAATCAAATTAAGGGTGTAAATTAAAATAGATGCAAACTTTAAAAAACATAAATACATAGACATTATACTGTTTTTTAACATGTTATGTAAACTTTTAACAAACATAAAATGTGTCACAATTTCATCCTATTGTTTAAAGTAAATTTTAAGATATTTATGTCTTAAAGCTTTTAAGATTAAAGATATTTAATATTTTGTGCATAATTATATGATAAAATACTAATAGTTAATAAAAATATGTTGGTTTTTTTTTTTAACTATTTGTAATTTAATTTTGTGTAAAGAAAATTTTAAGTTATTTTTTTATTAAAACCACCAAAGATTAAATACTATACATATTTAACACTTTTAAACAGAATTATATGATACAATACTAATAGTTAACAAGAATATGTTGTTTTATTCTTCCAAGTATTTACAATTTTATCAAAATCATGTAACATTAATGTTATCATTATAAACATTGTATTTCTATTTTATAGAAGTGTTATCACTTTATTTTTATTGTATGTAACAATATTAATAACTTAATTCCGTTTAAAAAAGATTTTAAATTATCTTTACATTAAAACCACCAAAAATTTAATACTATAAATATTTAACACTTTTATATGTAATTATATATTCTTCGAAATATCTGCAATCTTATTAAAATCATACGACACAGATATTATCATCATGAACATTTTGTTCCCATATCATGAGAGAGTTATCACTTCATTTTCAGACTATGAAATGATATTGCTGTTGTGACTTTATTTTCAGTGGATGAAATGATATTAATATTCATAGTGGTGAATTTTTCTACAGACTCTACTTTATTCTAGTGTCCTATTGAATTTAGGACATAAGCTGTCCTCTTAGATCAAGAGGACGTAATGCATACGTTAGATTTTGTTTTATAACCCTTTATTCTTAATAGTTGAATGTCTCTTTCTATTGTGCAGTAGAAGTAGGTGTGGGCTAAAGATTCAAAACATAATTTTCACCCATCTTTCATGAAATAGACGTGGAACAAACCTGAGCTTAGAGGGCCATTGATAAAGGCACCTGGATGACCTTGGTCGTTGAGAAGTGCGGTTCCTCCTATGAATAAGCCCTGCTCCAATCGTACCACAATTACAAGGCTTTACATCAAAATTATACAGGCCTGCACTAGCAGTGAATTGGGTATTCTTCCCAGCCACATTTTCAATAGAGCATTGATTATAAATTTTACCTGTGCTCTAGCTCGTTGAAGATCTTGTTCAATCTGATTGAGCTTTATTCGACTTGATTCTAGCTGCTGAACATAGGCCTGGAAATCATGACATGGCATTAATTTTATTTTCTTCCTCAAAGCATACACAGCACTATTGGGTAGTAAATAAAATTACCTTCTTTCTCAGTCTACTTTTCCGTGCTGCCTCTCTATTTTGAGCAAGACGCCTCAATGTCTGTAACAGAAAATTTGAAAAGAAAAAAATTGGTGAATCTTAAGTTTTGCACAGGAGAATAATATCATGAATGAATTTCATGATATCCTAAACTGGGATTCTGGTATTGATATATGAATATAGATACAACTGTTGGAATCCATGCCTTGGCATCGAGACTCCTTGAAGCTTCATGCTCGGAGCTGGATGTTGGGCCTCGACGATTTGTCTCAGGCTTTACCATGCCAAACAAAACAATCAATGAAAACATGAGAAATTTCGACTTCATTCACTCTGTGAATATCCATTCATAACTAAAAAGGCTATACGAAAATGGTACGTTCGAATCTCACAAGAGATGTGTGTTTCGTACCTTTGAATCCCTGTCCATCTCATTGGATGTTTCCGTGCGGGTACAATTACCCGCCATGTCAGAAGGGTGCCGAGGTTCCTGCACTTGCACACTATTTTCTGATTCCAGCTCAACCTGAGTATCTTCTTTATACTGACCAGATCCCGAATCTGTACTCTCTGCAGATTGAGATACAATTGCCTGCAAAAATTATACAATAGGCTAGGTACCCACATTATAGGAACTGAAAAAAACTTACAGAAAAAAAAAAATAGACACAGTCATTTTAAAGCATGTCCTAAAAGACTTACAGTAAACCATCTAATATGGTGTACCTTTGGTGATGGTTCAAATTGCATTGGCCAGGAAGGAAATATGGTGAGCGTAGGTGGACGAATCTCAAAGCCCTCTGTATCAGTACACACAAAATATCAATAAAAGGATAGGAAAATTGGGTGTTTTAACAAAGGATGTTTATAAAAACAATTCCAAATACACACATTAAATTGCTTAAATCTTAACACTTTGTAGGCTGAAATATAGGAGAGACTGTGGAGCTCAGGAGATAGATTTTTATAGGAGAGGAGAATGAGTTGTGACGAATGAAATGCATCAGCTGTAAAGTTATTGTATGGCAATACAACACTGATGACTGCTGCGAATTTCAATGCAAGCAAGAGGTGTGTGGATTGTGACATGTGCTGATTGTACTGTCACTGTGATTGCGTGTCATAGGATTCGAAACAAGGTTGCAATTAATTACGAATTGATAGGACCACAGAGGAAGAAGAAGCCAGATCACTGTCAGGGATATCTTCTTTGTCAGTGTTGTGCAGAGTTAGTCCAACTTCATCATTGCAGGCTTAAATGTGATGAAATTTCTTATCAGACAAGTTACCCAAAGAAGAATGTCACACAATATATGTTCTCAGATGATCACACAAATGTACTTTTCTCAGTCCATTCCGTTGCGACAAGGCCTTCAATTCTCAAACTGTGTTTAATGACAGACTGGTACATGTCTCTCTCTGCCCACTCCCATGCTTCTTTTGCTTTCAGAGATCTCTCTGTAATCCCATCTAATTGGTTTCTTTTATTAATGCAAGTGCTGCGAAAAAAAACTATCAAAACCTACGACAACAGCAGTAGCTATAACTAGCTGCAATAGTAGTGTATAAACAAGCACCTACGTCTTTCTGTAACACCAAAATAGGTGTGTTCTTGTTCTTGTTCTCCTCCTGATGTATTCAAGATGAGAGCCCTCTCCAGCTCTGCAAGATCATAGGCTTCATGATGGTCTTTGAAAGATTCCAATCCGGAGCTGCTGCTTGTTGATCTATTTCAAAGAAATTTCAGTTAGGTGAGCAGATAACAGTAACACCATAATTGTCTGTAAATGCAAACATGATATGAGCTTCCCTGTAACACACAGGCATCATGAAGGTACGCATGCAGCTCCACTTTAACTAGTGCCCATAACAACTACTATAAATGGAAATGGGTCGCAGTATTCAAATCGAACCGACTCAAACAATTAAAAAAAAATAGAGTGGAGAAAGTACCTAGATACCTAGCCTATGAACCCAAAAAAATCATTTCTAGGCCCTAGATTAAAAAAACCTATCTGGTGAGCATGGCTTTACTACAGTTAAAGGTCAATTATCTTAGTTCTGATGATTGAGATTTCTCTTCTAAATCTAGAACCAAAACTGTGTTTGAACATCATGGTCATCTGTTTATCCATTGTAAAACTGCATAATTATTCAAAGCAATATGATTTGCAGGCGAGATAAGAATCAATACATGAAATTGGGGGCAGTGCAGGAGGATGGGAACCCTTGAAGCATGCCGTATGATAACAAAACTTGCTGGTTTGAAGTGGGTATTTCGGTGGGAGGCCTGCTATCCGCCATGCATCATCCTAACACTCTTTGTTGAATCTTCTATATACCCAACTAAAAATTCCGAAAATTACAACCATACAGGATCCTTGTAGTAGTTTTCTGCTGTGTTCATAATCAACAAGCTCTCTGTGATTAATTTGGTGTTAAAATCTGGAGAAACATACACAGAAAATTGAAGCTCCACCGACAAAAATACCAGGCCTGATCTGGGTCTCCTCCAATGCCCTTTCCTATTCATCTAGTCTAGCTGAAATAAATGTGATTCTGATTAAGTTGCTTTTTTTTTATCTCCCCCGGTTTGGGTGAGATTTGTCTTGTAGTTATAGAGGGCCCATACCCCACCCACTACTCTTAACTGCTGCACAAATCAATACCAGACAAACATCTAAACTTTGTTGCTGTTCACATCCTTTCAGGGGAACAAAAGCCACTGCTACCCATGTTAAGAAAAACAGATCTCACTTCATGGTTTCTTCCTCTTTACCTCGGATCCAATGATTTCATTTCTTAACACAGATACACATGTATGGCCCATCGCCAAAATAGCATGAATTCGGGTGTTTTCTGCGCGAGTCGTTTTTACAATGTCAAACTTGCAGTCATTTTCAGAGATATTATTTTGGATTAGATGAAACCCTATTTTTTTAATCTATGTCTTGGCCGCCCTCTATATTTTAACGCACAGTCAAGAACAGCGACGTCAATCTTATGAAGCATATTCAAATCTCGTTAAGTACTTTCACGCGCTCTGCTGAATTTTAACGTTTGCCTGCAGATTCATACCTGAGACATAAAATAAATTAATAACCTGCAGCCCTATCACATTTGAGCAAGTTTTCTCACCCCCACAAGTAACTTAAAAAAAATTATAAGAACAATAGTGTTAAGATCTTTAATGCTTTCACAGTGCATGAGCTACTTCTGCTAATAATAGTGTTTCCACATTCCATTTCAAATGTGATAAGAATTATTTTTTATTAAAAAAAATTGTTTTCGATTATTTATATTCGATTATGGATCATATATGCACTTCGTAAAGTTTTCGACCAGCATAAATAAGGTCTCATGATTACTATTCATTATTCAGAGTCAAAAATCATAAACATGTTTTTGCAAGATAGTTAGCCTCTTCCCAAAAAAAAAAAGGTTCTTAAAGAATGATTAAGTATTTAGATATTGTATATTTCAAATTTATTTGGAAAAAATGATGTCTTTGAATGTTGCAAATACTAACTCTAAAGAGGTACCAAGGTACATGTTAGGCTGATCACGACAAAACTCTATAGTTAATGGTGTTTGTGAGATATTGATATTGAGATGGGCGACCTCCCATGAAGTCTCAATTATCAGATATAAGCCTCGCCTTTGAAAATTGATTTTATGTCAAGAATTTCTTGTACTAATTGAAAACCTTAGTTGTCATGATTGATGCAATGTGTGGAAATTTTAGTTATGAAGTACAAAATACTAGTACTGTGATCAGTGAACTCTGGGAAGTATTAATCAACTAATGTAACAATGAGTTGTAACGATTGATGTTATGTGGAGAAGTCAAAGTTATTAGGTCCAAACTTTGCTCTTGATGTTTGATGTTATGCAAAAAAAACTTGGTTATCAAGTACAACACTTAGAACTCCTAATTACCATATGCAAGCTTCAATCATGATAATTGGTGCAATATGAAGAAGTCCCAATTACTAGATGCATGAAAATTGATGTTATGCAAGGAAGTCTAGGTTACCTAATGCAAGTTATGATAATTGATGTAATGACAGGAAGTCTTGATTATTGAGTTGAACCCTTAAAACTAGCCCTGGTTACTGGATGCAAACCCTAGTTGTCAAAATTGATGTCATATGAGGAAGTTTGATCACTAAGTGAAAGCCTCGACCATGAGCATCAATGTTATGTAAGGAAGTCCCAATTTTGAATAGGGTAGAAAGTAAAGTGGGATTGATTACAAAGAAATTAGTCTAGTTGAGTATGCTTTGAGCAAGAGTAATATTGACAGAGTGATCTCCCAATAAATCTCAATTATTTGATGCAGGCCTAGCCCATGACAATTGATATTATGTGCATAATTCTTGGTCATTAGGGGCAATCGTCAATAATGTTGGTAGATGGTATACAAGGAAGTTGGTGTAAGCCTCAGTCATGATGATTTGTGATGCTAAATAATTGATGTTATGCGAGGAAGTTTCAATACCGGGTGCAAACCTTGATTGTGATGATTGATAAAAATATTATATAGCAAACTCTTGGTTATTGAGTTCAAGCCTTGGTCATGATAATTGATGCAATGTGAGGAAGTCCTAGTTACTGGATCTAAACAAGTCTTGGTTGCCAAGTGAAAGTCTATTACTTGACAATAGATGTTATTTGAGGAAGTTCCATTTACAAAGTGCAAGCCTAAGCCAAAATGAAATTAATGTTATATGATTGATGTTTAATATATGTACAAGAAATCTATCAACTGTTAAATGCAATCATTTGTTCAATACTATATTGAATGTGTTTTGACTCAAATTTAAGACAATCCTTTAATTTAGTTTTAAGATATGTTTAGCACAGATTTATTTCCCGTGTCATTTTTCTAACTTGAATTTTTGGAGAGTGTCGTAAATTTTACATAAAGATGTCGTAAGAACCATCATGAATGTAATGTAAAGATGGTGAACAATTTTTTTTAATGTCGTAAGGATATCACAATTATGTCTTAATGGTGTTATAAGGGTGTCAAAGGTATTTTAAATGTGTCGTAAATTTATGACCCCTATATGGTTTTTTCCACCCTTACTTTTTAAAAATAAAATGAGGGCAAAAATGATAGGCCCCAATTACTCTCAACTATTGATAAGGTTTGGAGATCAAATGGTAGATTTGAAGCAAAGATGTGAATTTGAAATGGAAATGCCCAACAAAAAAAGTACATGAGAGTAGAGGCACAAGGTAGTTCATGGAGTGTTTTATGGATCAATTATGCATGCATATGTTAGACACATATGTAGATCATAGGTCAAGACTAGTAGTGTAAGGGTGGGCAAGAATGTTGAGGAATTCAAACAATGTACATTGAATGAAGATTTCAATAATAAATTAGTTGGAGGGTGGTAACCAATGGAAGACATGCATGAGCCCAAGCTTTGTGTTATTAGTTGGTGAAAATGTATAACAACAAACACATATGCACAAAACTTTCAATACCTTAAAGCCTCTCCAACATCACCTCTTTTTTGCACATCCTTAAATCATTACATTCCATCAAATCATGTTTCTGTAAGATATTTTTCATATAGTTCACCATTTTATGTATATCTGCAGGACATTTATAACTTCAACATTCAACAAAAATATACTTTTAATTATATGCTTTGATTGTATGCACTAAAGATAAGATTTGGAAGTGATAACGGGTGTTTAGGTTGGAGGACAAAGATTTCAAAAGAATAAAAAGACATGGGACTCAAACATGGATGTGCAATGGATAACAAGGTGAAGTTTGGGGTAGTTTGCATAAATGTCTACCAATGCATCTAAAACTACAAAATTTAAATGAAAGACACCTTCCCATTACACTTTGACAGATGTCTGGGCTAGGAGTGAACTACTTAGGTCACACACCTATTTTAATCCACTATGAATGATGAGTGAGTGGATCTATTTAAATTTCAAAATTGCATTCTTATGAATATATATCTCCACATGAGTCACCATGGATGCGCTCAATGCCACCTATCCACCTTTCATTGTTTTCCTCCATAGGTGAAATGTTTTATTTTTTACTCTTAAAATAATTTTATGAAATATAAATGATGTATGAAGTAAACTTGAATGACACCCAAATGATAGATGAATGAAAAATATGTGACACCCTTACGACATAAGAGTTTGACAAATATATGACACTATAATGACACTTGAACATCATATAAATGATATGCATACTTTTTTTAGGTGTTGTAAATGTGTTGTAAATGGAAATTTCATTGACTATCAACTTTATGCCACATTTACAATAACTTATCATTTCATAAATTTAAATTGTGAAAACTAAAAAAAATTAAAAAGTGTCTTAAATGTGGCTTAAATTTGTTATCAAAGTCATCTTAAAGTTAACTTAAAAGGCTTGAAATGTAATAGTATTGTGATGATTAAAGTTATATAAGAAATTCTTGGTTATTGGATGCAAGCTTTGCCATAGTGATTGAGATATATAGTAAAATTGCATTATCATTGAATGCAAGGCAAGTCCCAATTACCATTCAATTATAGTGTTATGGCTCTTGATGAAGTATATTAGGAAGTTATTATTTTTTTGATTTGTGATCATGAAAATCTTGTTTATCAAGTGCATGCCTAAGTTTCAATGGTTAATGCATAAGAGGATGACTCAATTACAATGGTGCAAACCTTAGTTTTGATTATTGATGTTATGCATGGAAGTCTCATTTATTGAGTGCAAACTTATATCATGGCAATTTATGATACCTGGAAAAGTCTTGATTATCTGGTGTATAAGTCCATGATGTATCTATTTAATTATATGTGAGGAAGTCCATATTACCATGTTTCTACCAACTGCATACCTGGGTTATAATGATTGATATTATACTTGGAAGTCCCAAGTATTGGGTGCAAGACTCATTCCTAAGACACCTATGAAAATTTACATTATAAAGGGAAGTTTTGTCTTTTGCATGTAGTTTAATCCTAATTAATAAGTAACTTCATAAATGATAGTTATTTTTAAGAAGCACCAATTACTAAGTGAAAGCCCTCTTCCATGAAATTAGGTCATAAAATTTGATGCTATAGGAGAGTGTAGACAACTAAAAATTTCCCTAAGCATTTATTAGTTGTTAAATTACATTATTCTAGGGTGCGTGTGTATTTTTTAGTTATTAGTCTAAACTAGGTGATTTTGGTGTGTTTTGTCATTTTTTATTGTGTACCCCCACTTATCTCTCCTCCCTTGCTTTATCCTTATGTTTTGGTAGTCATAAGTTGGGTCCCCTAGAAATGTACACACTACATTATTGGGGTTCAAAATTGTAGTCTGTACATTTCAATGGGCATTTATGTTTTGGGTCCATTAAGGTGCTCCTATGTCTTGTGGTCTTGTCTTATTTTTATTTTTCAACTATTTGATGTCCATTGAGCACCATTAGGGTCATAATTTGATTCAAGTCACCAATACACACATACATACATTACACACACACACACACACACAGAGAGAGAGAGAGAGAGAGAGAGGAGAGAGAGAGAGAGAGAGAGAGAGTTGAGTTGTGGAGCTAAAAGCTTCACTGAATGTGCAAATGTGGAGGTTGCTAGGTTACACAGTAACCGACATCGGTCAGAGCCAACTGACATCGATTAGGGGTCGATCGACATTGGTTATCTTCAGCTACACAGTAATCGACATCGGTTATGGTCGGCTGGCATCGGTCAGACAAGAACCGACATCGGTCACCTGTGTGTTTCCAAACTATTTTAATTTTAGATGAACAGTTAGTTTTCATGTAAAGACTAATTTTAGTCTTGAGTCCGCGTTTCTAATTATTGTTTGCTTTGGGTTCTATTTAAGAGACCCATGGGGCTATATTGTAATGTAAGCAAGATCAATTATATCTGCAGGGTGCAAGATCAAGTAGATCTGCAAGGTGAAAGATCAAGAAGATCTGTGGGGAAAAGGTAGGCAACAACAACCATTGAGTTGATTGTCACTGGAGGGAATAACAACTCGGTTATTGAGTTGATTATAATTGATTGAGAGAGAGAGAGAGAGAACTCTTGAGGGAGAATTACTGTACATCTATGAGGTGTGAGGAGAAAGAGATTTCTTCATTGTATTTCCTTCTGGAAGAGTTGAATACAAGATTGGTTGTTTCTCGTATCTCCTATTCTTTGTTGTTTCTGATTTCTAGTTACTTATTACTTCTAGTTTAATTCTGTGTTTAGTTGCTTATACAAAAGTAATCAATTGTACTCTAAGGAGGTCCTAACAAGTGGTATCAGAGCTATGTGTATACACTAACAAGTGGTATCAGAGCACAGGTTTCAGAGCAGGTTAGTGTTTGTTGATTACAAAAGTCACTCACAGGGGTTTTTGTTTGAGTGGGAGTAAAGCAATGGCTAAAGAAAGTAAACTAAGAATGGAGAAATTCAATGGCAAGAATTATCAATTATGCAGGATGCAGATAGAAGATTATATGTATCAGAAAGATATGTACTTATCGTTGGGTGGGGTTTCAATGAAGCCCACAGATATGAAAGATGAAGAATGGAATGTTCTTGATTGAAAGGCTCTTGGATCTATAAGGTTGAGCCTGGCAGCTTTTGTGATTTCCAACTTATCACAGGCAAATAAAATGGTAGAGTTAATGGATAATTTGGCAAATTTATATGAAAAACCCTCAGCTTCGAATAAGGTATATCTTATAAAGCAATTATTTAATTTGCAAATGCAAGAAGGTGGATCTATATATAGTCATCTTAGTGATTTCCATGGATTAGTAAATCAGTTAAATTCAGTCAAAATAGTTTTTGATGATGAAATTAAGGCTCTCTTAATCTTATGCTCTTTACCTGAAAGTTGGGATAGCTTGGTAATGGCAGTTAGTAATACTGCGTCTGCTTCAAATATCTTGAAAGTTGATGTTGTTAGTGTAATCTTGAATGAAGAAATTTGCAAAAAAAACACAGGGGAAACATCAGGAATGCTTTAAGTGTTGAAAGTAGGGGATGGAAAAGAGAGAAGGGCAAGCAAGGGAAATCAAGGTCAAAGATAGGTAGTAGATCTAAATCCAGAAATGGAAGAATAACCTGCTAAAATTGTGGAAAGAAAGGACATGCAAAGAAAGATTGTTGGTTGAAAGAAGATCAGCATGAAGGTAATAAAGAAGCAAATGATGTATATATTATTGCACAGGATGCTTTTATATTTTCTTTGGATAGTCAGGTAGAATCATGGGTTTTAGATTCGGGTGCTTATTTCCATGCAACCCCAAATAGAGAATTTTTCAATGATTATGTCCATGGAGACTTTGGAAAAGTTTATTTAGGGGATGGTGAGCCTTGTCAAATTGGTGGCAAAGGAAAAGTGCGGCTGAAATTGCAGAATGGCAACACATGGGTGTTGAAGGATGTCATGCATGTACCCATCCTGAAGAGGAATCTAATTTCTACAGGAAAGTTGGGTGATGAGGGTTGCACAGTAACTCTCACAGTTGAATCTTGAAAAGTTTCCAAGGGTGCACTTGTATTAGCTAGAGGTAAGAAAGTAGGTACACTTTATCTATCTACTTGTATTACTGATTCTCCTTCTATTTTATCTACTTCAGATGTAGATGCAAAGATGTGGCACTGTAGGCTTGGTCACATGAGTGAGAAGGGAATGCATGTTCTTAAGTCAAAAGGTAAGCTTTCAGATTTGATAGATCTAGATTTTTGTGAGCATTGTATTTTTGGGAAACAGGAGAAAGTGAGGTTTCTCAAGACTGGGTCAACAAAGAAGAAGCACAAGTTGGAGCTTGTTCACACAGATGTGTGGGGACCAGCTCAGGGAGCTTCTATTGGAGGATCACAGTATTATATTTCTTTCATTGATGATGCTACAAGAAAGGTATGGGTTTATTGCATAAAGAGGAAATCTGATGTTTTTGACACATTTAAGAAATGGAAAGCCTTGGTTTTCAATGAGAAGGTGATGTACAGTGATCAACTCAAGAGGCTAAATAATTCTAAGCAGGGCAATCTTGATTTGGAAAAGGTTATGTTCCAAAATGAGCTCGTGGGTAAAAATCATCACTCACAGGAAAACACAGACACTGACATTGGTCAAGTAGAGATCGACGTCGATCAGGTGAAGACCAAAGTCAGTGATGTTGGGCAGGTGGAAATTGACGTCAGTCAGATGGCAATCGACGTCGGTCAGGTCAGTCAGGTGGAACCGACATTGGTGGGGTGCAGACCGAGAGATGACCGAGATCGATCACTGTCAGAATGAAATTTGGGTGGACAACAAGTTGTCAATGAGTCTCAAATGCCCATGAGGAGGTTTGAAAGGGTAAGTAAACCTCCAATTCATTATTCCCCTTCTTTATACTACTTATTGTTCATTGATGGTGGAGAACCAGAACGTTTTGATGAGGCAATGCAGGTAGAATCCAAGAAATAGTGGCAGCATGGCATGAATGAGGAAATTGATTCCTTGGAAGAGAACCAAACATGGGATTTGGTAGAGTTGCTAGCCAGAAAGAAAGCACTAAAAAACAAATGGGTTTACAGGTTAAAAGAAGGAGAGAGTGGACAAGTGAGACATAAGGCTAGGTTATATGGTCTTGAGCAAGCTCCAAGACAGTGGTATTTGAGGTTTGACAGGTTTATGACAGAGCGTGGCTTTAGTCAATGTCAATCTAACCATTGTGTTTATTTTACCAGATTGGATAATAGTAGCTACATTATCCTATTACTATATGTAGATGATATGCTTTTTACAGGTTCACACATGCAGAAAATTACTAAGCTAAAGGTAAAATTAGCTCAGACATTTGCCATGAAGGATTTAGGAGCGAAAATCCTTAGCATGAGTATTTCTAGAGATAGGAAAAATCACAGGTTGATTTTGTCTCAAGAGGATTATGTGAATAAGGCGTTGGAGAGGTTCAATTTGCAAGATGCAAAACCGGTAAGCACACCTATGGCTGAACAATTCAAGTTAAGCAAAGAACAGTGTCCTAAATCACATGATGAGGTTGAGTACATGGTATGTACTAGACCTGATATTACCCAAGCAGTGAGAGTTGTCAGCAAGTTTATGGCCAATCCAGGAAAGGAACATTGAAAAGCAATTCAATGGATTCTCAGATATCTGAGAGGGACCAACAGTAGGCATTTATGCTATGGAGGGTCAAACACTTCTCTACATGGGTATGTAGATTCAGATATGGTAGGTGACTTGGATGGTGGGAGAAGCACCACAGGATATGTGTTCACTGTTGGTGGAATAGCGGTTAGCTAGATTTCAAAGTTACAGAAGGTTATTGCCCTATCTACTACAGAGGCAAAATACATTGCAATCATAGAGGCAAGCAAGGAAATGATATGGATGACTCGGTTCATGGAAGAGTTGAGAAAGGAACAAGAGAGTTGCAGATTGTATAGTGATAGTCAAAGTACAATTCATTTGGCAAAGAATTCAGCTTTTCATTCAAGAACCAAACATATACACCTTAGGTACCACTTCATTAGACAGGTATTGGAGGATGGACAGTTGAAGTTGGAAATGATCCATACAAATAAGAACCCTGTTGATTTGTTAAAAAAGCCGGTAACAAAGGAGAAGTTGAATCTTCATTCAACTTTTGTTGGTCTTCAAGATTGAACTTGAAGAGGGAGAAACAAGCCAGAAATAAATTAGAGGATGTTGTTGTACAGGTACAGGTGCAACTGTTTATCTCCAAGTGGGAGATTATTGAGTTGTGGAGCTAAAAGCTTCACTGAATGTGTAAATGTGGAGGTTGTTGGGTTACACAATAACCGACATCGATCAGAGCCAACCGACATCGGTTAGGGGTCGACTGACATCGGTTATTTTTAGCTACACAATAACCGGCATCGGTTATGGTCGGTCGGCATTAGTCAGACAGGAACTGACATCAGTCACCTGTGTGTTTCCAGAACTATTCTAATTTTAGACAAACAGTTAGTTTGCATGTAAAGACTAATTTTAGTCTTGAGTCTGCATTTCTAATTATTTTTTTCTTTGGGTTCTATTTAAGAGACCCATGGGGCTGTATTGTAATGTAAGCAAGATCAATTAGATATGCAGGGTACAAGATCAAGTAGATCTGCAAGGTGCAAGATCAAGAAGATCTATGGGGAAAAGGTAGGCAACAACAACCATTGAGTTGATTGTCACTGGAGGGAATAACAACTCGATTATTGAGTTGATTGTAATTGATTGAGAGAGAGATAACTCTTGAGGGAGAATTACTATACATCTACGAGGTGTGAGGAGAAAGAGATTTCTTCATTGTATTTCCTTTTGGAAGAGTTTAATACAAGATTAGTTGTTTCTCGTATCTCCTATTCTTTGTTGTTTCTGATTTCTAGTTACTTATTACTTCTGGTTTAATTCTGTGTTTGGTTGCTTATACAAAAATAATCAATTGTACTCTAAGGAGGTCCTAACAAGTGGTATCAGAGCTATGTATACACACACACACACACACACACACACACACACACACACACACACACACACACACACACACACACATTATAAGCATCCATTTCCACAATAATTTATTGAGCATTTACAAACATCCTAAATAAATTAAATGAACATTCTAAATTTCATAATAACAACACATTACATCATAATCGTTTCTTTGGATGAAGTATTATTACATCTAATGGTGTGTTATTTTTTATATTGTATATCATTGATGGGCCTAATAAGTAGATGATACTTAGAAAACCTACTAACCCTAAACACAAACCCTATAACATATTTATTTCCTATCATTTTCAGGTTTAATTACTCAATTAGGTTTTGGAGAAGGAGTGCAATTTTTCAATTATTAGCTTGAAGTTTCAAAAAACTAGTTGAGGTTTTTATATGCAGGACCATATGGTTAGTCAAGCAATCTCACATTGACCAAAAATATATCTTCTATGTTGTGGGATTCTAAAATTCAAAGACATCCCCCTTAGACTTAATTACACTTTAGTAGGCTTCAGGGAGAAGAAAGGAATGGTTTCATGTCATGAGATAGAGTGTTCTTTGTCTTGTGATGAAACCACTAGTTAATGAAGGATTTAATTAACTGACAGTTGTAAAATCACCTCTCTAAAAGAATAAATGATCTCATTCATAGTGTTTAGCATCACCTTGTAATGGCTTAGAATGACTCAATTCCTCATTTGGAGCATTTTTAAGATGAACAAGAATTCCAAGAGTCACACCATGAGACACAAAAGAGGAAGGATGGCCTGGAGCAAGTAGACTAAATTTGGATGAAATCTTCCAAGATATTTTAGGTGTTTGAGGAGGAATATTAAAGGAATAAATATTAGTGTTCAATCTAGACATGGTTGTGTAGCATTATGCCCTTGTGTTGTATTTGTAGTGACAATGAAAAAGTGTGTGTGTAATCTATGTACTTTTTCAAGATCATTAATAATTTTATGTTTTGGTTTGTGTCACATCAAAGTATGTGTTTGAGCGGTAGGTTGCAAGGAACATGTTATCCTTAATTGGACCCATATCCTTGATTGTATTGATTAATTGGTATCAAAGTAAGGTAACAACTCTAAGATAGGTGGGAGAGTGTTTTTCCTCCATTGGGAAAAGAATGGGTATATGGAATGAGTTAAAACATTAAGAGTTGAGTGTTCTCCATCTTGTGTGAGTTGTAGAGAAATTAAATAATGATCTAGAGGAGTGTGTTTTCTACGTAGGTTTGCAAAAAATATATTGTGATATTAGGTTCAAGGTTGAGAAATATTCTATATCCTCTACGAAGTAGGAAGACTTGGAAAAGTGGATACTAATATGGCATGAAGGTTGGATGAGATTGCAAGGTTATGTAAAAAATATTATTTGTTGTTGAAGAGGATAAAAGAAGGGAATGAATAATCCTAAGGGATGATGTAGATGATGAAGAGGTGATAGTGTAAGATGTGGGAGTAACACCATAGCAGTTAGATGATAGATAAGATAGGTTTTTTATAGCCATTTCAAATATTGAGAGGAAGCCAAGTTTAAGGATACAAGCTTTTCAGGGACTTTAAATCCCATGGAGTTGATGATTCTCTCAATGAGATGGATGAGTATTTAAATTTTGATAAAGTGGATGCCCAAAGGAAGGTGAAGGTGGCTCAAACTAAGTTGAAAGGTCACACAACCATATTATGTAAGGAGGTACAAACATAGACAAATAGAATGGGTAAGGAACTAACTATGTGTTGGGAGAGGATGGTTGAAAATCTAAAAGGAAATTTTATTCCTAGTTATTATCAATTAGATTTATTGAATAGATTTAAAAACTTGACTCAAAATGGTTTGAATGTGAAGGATGGCATGGAAGAGTTCTTTAAGATTATAATCATTTCTTGTCATATTGAAATGTATCAAGAGAAGGTGGAAAGATACATCAATAGGTTGTGCCTTAACATTCAAGATGAGATTAGCTTAGTGAGGATGCATATGGTGGAAGAAACATACCAATATGCTTTAAGAGTGGAAGAGAAGTTGTCTATAAGGAAACAAAGTACAACAAGAGAAAGAGGAAAGTGCAATGGTGGTAAAGGACAACCATCACATGAATATAATTAACAGTTTAATGAGGAAGAAGCTAGAACTTCTTAGGTGCCAAAGCATCAAGCAAAAGAAGGAGCTACCTCTGCAAGAGGAAGGGGAACCTATGGATGAGGAATGGGAGGAACATTCAATTAAACATGTTATAGATGTGGTGACTTTTATCATCATTATTTTAGGTGTCCTCATGCTCAATATGAAAGTGAGAGGAAAAGGAATGAATGTAGTGTGCAAGTTCACAAGTTGAAGTGGAATTTGTAGCATCACATGAACATATGAAGGAGTAGGAACAAGGGGAGCTTATGTTGGAAATAAGGAGAGTCTTGAAGGCTGAGAAGAAGACTGAATAAGAGTGTCAAAAGAGGCACATTACTATAAATCAATGCAAGGCAAAAGGCAAGTGTTTTAATGTTGTGGTTGATAGTATAAGTTATAGTAATTGCCCATAAGATAGTTTTCAAGCTTAATTTTGGATGAATTCCACACAATGAGTGATATAGATTGTGTTGGTTGTTAGAGGGATATGGGGATATTGTGATGGAGTGTTGTGAAGTGGAAATATAGGTTGGTAGATATCTAGATAATATTGTGTATGATGTCTTACTCATGGATGCATGCCATGTTTTTTTAGGCAGACCTTGGCAATTTGATAGGTATAAATGTTGTGTGATGGGAGAACTAACACTGTGAGTGTTAAGAAGGATGGGTGGAGATACATACTAAATCCCTTGAAGGGAGAAGATGATAAGGATGAGAAAAAAAATCATCTTGTGAGGCA